>OY821518.1:179293456-179418941 GCA_963682025.1 Cordilura impudica | reverse complement strand
TTAAATTAAATTAAATTAATTAAATTAAATTAAATTAAATTAAATTAAATTAAATTAAATTAAATTAAATAAATTAAATTAAAATTAAATTAAATTAAATTAAATTAAATTAAATTAAATTAAATAAATTAAATTAAATTAAATTAAATTAAATTAAATTAAATTAAATTAAATTAAATTAAATTAAATTAAATTAAATTAAATTAAATTAAATTAAATTAAATTAAATTAAATTAAATTAAATTAAATTAAATTAAATTAAATTAAATTAAATTAAATAAATTAAATTAAATTAAATTAAATTAAATTAAATTAAATTAAATTAAATTAAATTAAATTAAATTAAATTAATTAAATTAAATTAAATTAAATTAAATTAAATTAAATTAAATTAAATTAAATTAAATTAAATTAAATTAAATTAAATTAAATTAAATTAAATTAAATTAAATTAAATTAAATTAAATTAAATTAAATTAAATTAAATAAATTAAATTAAATTAATTAAATTAAATTAAATTAAATTAAATTAAATTAAATTAAATTAAATTAAATTAAATTAAATTAAATTAAATTAAAATTAAATTAAATTAAATTAAATTAAATTAAATTAAATTAAATTAAATTAAATTAAATTAATTAAATTAAATTAAATTAAATTAAATTAAATTAATTAAATTAATAATTAATTAAATTTAAATTAAATTAAATAAAATTAAATTAAATAAATTAAATTAAATAATTAAATTAAATTAAATTAAAAATTAAATTAAATTAAATTAAATTAAAATAAATTAAATTAAATTAAATTAAATTAAATTAAATTAAATTAAATTAAATTAAATTAAATTAAATTAAATTAAATTAAATTAAATTAAATTAAATTAAATTAAATTAAATTAAATTAAATTAAATTAAATTAAATTAAATTAAATTAAATTAAATTAAATTAAATTAAATTAAATTAAATTAAATTAAATTAAATTAAATTAAATTAAATTAAATTAAATTAAATTAAATTAAAATTAAATTAAATTAAATTAAATTAAATTAAATTAAATTAAATTAAATTAAATTAAATTAAATTAAATTAAATTAATTAATTAAATTAAATTAAATTAAATTAAATTAAATTAAATTAAATTAAATTAAATTAAATTAAATTAAATTAAATTAAATTAAATTAAATTAAATTAAATTAAATTAAATTAAATTAAATTAAATTAAATTAAATTAAATTAAATTAATTAAATTAAATTAAATTAAATTAATTAAATTAAATTAAATTAAATTAAATTAAATTAAATTAAATTAAATTAAATTAAATTAAATTAAATTAAATTAAATTAAATTAAATTAAATTAAATTAATTAAATTAAATTAAAATTAAATTAAATTAAATTAAATTAAATTAAATTAAATTAAATTAAATTAAATTAAATTAAATTAAATTAAATTAAAATTAAATTAAATTAAATTAAATTAAATTAAATTAAATTAAATTAAATTAAATTAAATTAAATTAAATTAAATTAAATTAAATTAAATTAAATTAAATTAAATTAAATTAATTAAATTAAATTAAATTAAATTAAATTAAATTAAATTAAATTAAATTAAATTAAATTAAATTAAATTAAATTAAATTAAATTAAATTAAATTAAATTAAATTAAATTAAATTAAATTAAATTAAATTAAATTAAATTAAATTAAATTAAATTAAATTAAATTAAATTAAATTAAATTAAATTAAATTAAATTAAATTAAATTAAAATTAAATTAAATTAAATTAAATTAAATTAAATTAAATTAAATTAAATTAAATTAAATTAAATTAAATTAAATTAAATTAAATTAAATTAAATTAAATTAAATTAAATTAAATTAAATTAAATTAAATTAAATTAAATTAAATTAAATTAAATTAAATTAAAATTAAATTAAATTAAATTAAATTAAATTAAATTAAATTAAATAAATTAAATTAAATTAAATTAAATTAAATTAAATTAAATTAAATTAAATTAAATTAAATTAAATTAAATTAAATTAAATTAAATTAAATTAAATTAAATTAAATTAAATTAAATTAAATTAAATTAAATTAAATTAAATTAAATTAAATTAAATTAAATTAAATTAAATTAAATTAAATTAAATTAATTAAATTAAATTAAATTAAATTAAATTAAATTAAATTAAATTAAATTAAATTAATTAAATTAAATTAAATTAAATTAAATTAAATTAAATTAAATTAAATTAAATTAAATTAAATTAAATTAAATTAAATTAAATTAAATTAAAATAAATTAAATTAAATTAAATTAAATTAAATTAAATTAAATTAAATTAAAATTAAATTAAATTAAATTAAATTAAATAAATTAAATTAAATTAAATTAAATTAAATTAAATTAAATTAAATTAAATTAAATAAATTAAATTAAATTAAATTAAATTAAATTAAATTAAATTAAATTAAATTAAATTAAATTAAATTAAATTAAATTAAATTAAATTAAATTAAATTAAATTAAATTAAATTAAATTAAATTAAAATTAAATTAAATTAAATTAAATTAAATTAAATTAAATTAAATTAAATTAAATTAAATTAAATTAAATTAAATTAAATTAAATTAAATTAAATTAAATTAAATTAAATTAAATTAAATTAAATTAAATTAAATTAAATTAAATTAAATTAAATTAAATTAAATTAAATTAAATTAAATTAAATTAAATTAAATTAAATTAAATTAAATTAAATTAAATTAAATTAAATTAAATTAAATAAATTAAATTAAATTAAATTAAATTAAATTAAATTAAATTAAATTAAATTAAATTAAATTAAATTAAATTAAATTAAATTAAATTAAATTAAATTAAATTAAATAAATTAAATTAAATTAAATTAAATTAAATTAAATTAAATTAAATTAAATTAAAATTAAATTAAATTAAATTAAATTAAATTAAATTAAATTAAATTAAATTAAATTAAATTAAATTAAATTAAATTAAATTAAATTAAATTAAATTAAATTAAATTAAATTAAATTAAATTAAATTAAATTAAATTAAATTAAATTAAATTAAATTAAATTAAATTAAATTAAATTAAATTAAATTAAATTAATTAAATTAAATTAAATTAAATTAAATTAAATTAAATTAAATTAAATTAAATTAAATTAAATTAAATTAAATTAAATTAAATTAAATTAAATTAAATTAAATAAATTAAATTAAATTAAATTAAATTAAATTAAATTAAATTAAATAAAATTAAATTAAATTAAATTAAATTAAATTAAATTAATTAAATTAAATTAAATTAAATAAATTAAATTAAATTAAATTAAATTAAATTAAATTAAATTAAATTAAATTAAATTAAATTAAATTAAATTAAATTAATTAAATTAAATTAAATTAATTAAATTAAATTAAATAAATTAAATTAAATTAAATTAAATTAAATTAAATTAAATTAAATTAAATTAAATTAAATAAATTAAATTAAATTAAATTAAATTAAATTAAATTAAATTAAATTAAATTAAATTAAATTAAATTAAATTAAATTAAATTAAATTAAATTAAATTAAATTAAATTAAATTAAATTAAATAAATTAAATTAAATTAATTAAATTAAATTAAATTAAATTAAATTAAATTAAATTAAATTAAATTAAATTAAATTAAATTAAATTAAATTAAATAAATTAAATTAAATTAAATTAAATTAAATTAAATTAAATTAAATTAAATTAAATTAATTAAATTAAATTAAATTAAATTAAATTAAATTAAATTAAATTAAATTAAATTAAATTAAATATTAAATTAAATTAAATTAAATTAAATTAAATTAAATTAAATTAAATTAAATTAAATTAAATTAAATTAAATTAAATTAAATTAAATTAAATTAAATTAAATTAAATTAAATTAAATTAAATTAAATTAAATTAAATTAAATTAAATTAAATTAAATTAAATTAAATTAAATTAAATTAAATTAAATTAAATTAAATTAAATTAAATTAAATTAAATTAAATTAAATTAAATTAAATTAAATTAAATAAATTAAATTAAAATTAAATTAAATTAAATTAAATTAAATTAAATTAAATTAAATTAAATTAAATTAAATTAAATTAAATTAAATTAAATTAAATTAAATTAAATTAAATTAAATTAAATTAAATTAAATTAAATTTAAATTAAATTAAATTAAATTAAATTAAATTAAATTAAATTAAATTAAATTAAATTAATTAAATTAAATTAAATTAAATTAAATTAAATTAAATTAAATTAAATTAAATTAAATTAAATTAAATTAAATTAAATTAAATTAAATTAAATTAAATTAAATTAAATTAAATTAAATTAAATTAAATTAAATTAAATTAAATTAAATTAAATTAAATTAAATTAAATTAAATTAAATTAAATTAAATTAAATTAAATTAAATTAAATTAAATTAAATTAAATTAAATTAAATTAAATTAAATTAAATTAAATTAAATTAAATTAAATTAAATTAAATTAAATTAAATTAAATTAAATTAAATTAAATTAAATTAAATTAAATTAAATTAAATTAAATTAAATTAAATTAAATTAAATTAAATTAAATTAAATTAAATTAAATTAAATTAAATTAAATTAAATTAAATTAAATTAAATTAAATTAAATTAAATTAAATTAAATTAAATTAAATTAAATTAAATTAAATTAAATTAAATTAAATTAAATTAAATTAAATTAAATTAAATTAAATTAAATTAAATTAAATTAAATTAAATTAAATTAAATTAAATTAAATTAAATTAAATTAAATTAAATTAAATTAAATTAAATTAAATTAAATTAAATTAAATTAAATTAAATTAAATTAAATTAAATTAATTAAATTAAATTAAATTAAATTAAATTAAATTAAATTAAATTAAATTAAATTAAATTAAATTAAATTAAATTAAATTAAATTAATTAAATTAAATTAAAAATTAAATTAAATTAAATTAAATTAAATTAAATTAAATTAAATTAAATTAAATTAAATTAAATTAAAATTAAATTAAATTAAATTAAAAATAATTTACCTAAATTTAATTAAATTAAATAATTAAATTAAATTAAATTAAATTAAATTAAATTAAATTAAATTAATAAATTAAATTAAATTAAATTAAATTAAATTAAATTAAATTAAATTAATTAAATTAATTAAATTAAATTAATTAAATTAAATTAAATTAAATTAAATTAAATTAAATTAAATAAATTAAATTAAATTAAATTTTAATTAAATTAAATTAAATTAAATTAAATTAAATTAAATTAATTAAATTAAATTAAATAAATAAATTAAATTAATTAAATTAAATTAATTAAATTAAATTAAATTAAATTAAATTAAATTAAATTAAATTAAATTAAATTAAATTAAATTAAATTAATTAAATTAAATTAAATTAAATTAAATTAAATTAAATTAAATTAAATTAAATTAAATTAAATTAAATTAAATTAATTAAATTAATTAAATTAAATTAAATTAAATTAAAATTAAATTAAATTAAATTAATTAAATTAAATTAAATTAAATTAAAATAACTTAATTAAATTAATTAAATTAAATTAAATTAAATTAATTTAATTAAATTAATTAAATTAAATTAAATTAAATTAAATTAAATTAAATTAAATTAAATTAAATTAAATTAAATTAAATTAAATTAAATTAAATTAATTAAATTAAATTAAATTAAATTAAATTAAATTAAATTAAATTAAATTAAATTAAATTAAATTAAATTAAATTAAATTAAATTAAATTAAATTAATTAAATTAAATTAAATTAATTAAATTAAATTAAATTAAATTAAATTAAATTAATTAAATTAATTAATTAAATTAAATTAAATTAATTAATAAATTAAATTAAATTAAATTAAATTAAATTAAATTAAATTAAATTAAATTAATTAATTAAATTAAATTAAATTAAATTAAATTAAATTAAATTAAATTAAATTAAATTAAATTAAATTAAATTAAATTAATTAATTAAATTAATTAATTAAATTAATAAATTAAATTAAATTAAATTAAATTAAATTAAATTAAATTAATTAAATTAAATTTAATTAAATTAAATTAAATTAAATTAAATTAAATTAAATTTTAAATTAAATTAAATAATTATTAAATTGAATGAATTGAATTGAATGAAATTAAATTTAATTTAATTTAATTTAATTTAATTAATTAAATTAAATTAATTTAAAATTAAATTAAATTAAATTTAAATTAAATAAAATTAAATTTAATTAATTAAATTAAATTAATTAAATTTAATTTATTAACCTGAATTAAATTGATTAAATTAAATTTAATTAGATTAAATTAAATTAATTAAAATTAAGTTAAATTAGTTTAGTTAATATTGTTTAGTTTTATTTTTATACAAAATTTAAGTGAATCATTATTGTGTTTTATTATATGGCCCCTATGCGATGGACTTAACTTGCCATAATATCTAAATTAATATATAGATCTGGCTCAAATTGGGGTCGTGTAAGTTTATTACATCCATTTATCAGTAGTTCAAAAATAAACCCCGTAGGACAATTCTTAGCCATAGCCCCCGTATTAACCTGAATCCCGATATTAACTTAAATCGATCAAAAACAAAAATATTGGACAGATTTTTCTCAAATTTGGTTTTTGCAAAAAAAAAGTGACCTCATCAAATATGGCCAGGATCGGTCCATTTTTCGACCTAACAATTAAAGTGAATGAACATCATTACTGTATTTTTTTCCTATAGGAAAAATTTGTCGCATCCTAGCTTCATATTCTATTTTTACTAATACTAAATCTCCTATGTTTAATTTTATGCTGTTTTCTTTATCAAATGTATTAAATCTACGTTTTTTCTTTACTCCTATTATATTTCTATAGCGTTAGTTAATGATTTTCTTAATCTAAATTTTTAGTTTATTTGCATATTATCTACATTGTATATTTTGTCATTACATGTAAAATTTTCACCTGGTAAATTTGGTATTTTTCCAAAAATTAATTCGAATAGGGAGCAATCTGTATCAATATGTGGTGTTATGTTATATGCAAATGCATAGTATAAAATCCATTCATGCCAGTTATCTTCATCAACGAAAGATCAAAAGTATTCATTCAAAGTTCTATGGTTTCGGTTTACTATACCTAAAGTCTCGTGATGATACGCTGTTGAAAATTTCTGTTCTATCATCAATAAGTTGCATACTTCCCTTGCTAGTTTGTTTGTGAATCCTGTACCCTTGTCAGCTTTTAAAGTTCTAAAGCCTTTGCCAGTGAACTGGCTTCTTTTGTCTCCATAGGAAATGCTCACAAACTTTTACAATTCACACTGCATTATAAGCATGTATCTGTAAAAACCTGATGGACATAGGGGCCCGACTGCCTCAATTACTATAGTCTCAAATCTATTCCTAGGTGTATCTGTTATATTGAATGATTCTTTCGTGTGCCTTATCTGTTTGTTCCTTTGGCAAAGACCACACGTTGAAACATATTCTCTGACCATCTTGTTTAAGCTTCAGTAGGGTCTTCCTTTTTCCGAAGTGACCTCCGCATGGTGTGTTGTGATACAATTTAATTAATCTTGTTCTTTCTTCATTATTTATGATATTCTGAGGATTGGTGTATAATATAATATTGACATCATCTTTAATCTTGTTAATTTTTCTTTTAATTTCCCATGGTTATAATATTAAATATTTCTTCACCTCTTTCCAGTGCTTAACTCGAAACATATTTTCTCCAACATGTTATCTAAATAAATGGGATTATCACTACATTTTACGGCCGCTTGGTTCACAGAATTTCAATTTCCTTGTCGACTTCGTTAATATAAATTTTAATTTTCTCGCGCGTTTTATATCTTGAATGAATTTACATTCCCACATCTTGAGTTGATCAGACTCAGTAGGAGATGATCTATCCTTTTCCTCATTTATATATTTATTTTCATTGCCAATTTCATTTTGATTTATTTCATTTTGAATCACATTTTTCCTCATTATTGTAATCACCAGAATCAATTTTATTGGGTATCATTGTCTCCAGTATATCAGAATTTAATTATATTAAAGAATATTTATATATTCAAATTATTCACGGTCTCCATAAAGGATATTGTGTAGTATTAAAGTTATTGTTTTATCCATAAAGGATATTTATAATAGATTGATTTGTTTTAACGATACTTCAATTATTATTTTTCGACATTCAAAATAAACAACTTTTTTGTTTTACGTTTCAGTTACGATTGATTATCTTTATTGTTCTTTTGTTTCTTTTATTATCCACTTTTTGCAGAATTTGGTATCCTTGTGTATAAATAAAATACCTGTGTAAACAGAATATAATTGACCTACATATGGGACATAATTAATTATATTATTCTCTAATAGCCCTTGAACCTTGTGTGGTATGCGGAATTTTTTTAATGTACGCGGGATTTTTGTCATGTAGGTCTATTGTTTGTGTGTATAAATTATTTGTAGTAAGGCCTTCATTCTCAATGTGAAATATTGACTGATATTCCTTCAGTATGGATTTAAGTTATTTTCCATCTCCATCTTCAAATCTCTCAAATTCAAATTTTCTAATAGTTTCTTAAACCTCTCCTCCCCATCTCTGTTATTATATTCAACATATTTGACTGAACATATCTAACAATTTTTCAATGGTACCGTTTCTACCCTCATATTTTCAATTGTTATCACTTGATCCGTTACATTCACCAATTTTACGTGTTGATTTCCTTTTGTGGGTATAATAGCATCTTCTTCTAGTCCATCTTAAATGGTACAATTATTTCACTTCTCTCCGGAATTGTTATCTTATAAACCCTAAAAGTATTATAATGAATCGGGATCGTCATGGTCTCATTACCAATGTTGAAAGTTAGCACATACCTATCATAGTCGATATTACATCGATTTTTTGTTATTAAATCTCTACCCAAGATTCCATCGGTATTTTTCGGTATATCATCTGCAACCAATTGCACTGTATTTTCAATTCGTGTGTCGTTTATTTTTATCCCTATCATTGTCGAACCAATCGATTTAATAATTTCCTCCGAAATTCCCGTCAAATTACAGTGTCATCTTGGTCTTCTTGGTATCTATACAAAAATTTCTGTTTACATAGTCATATGTCTGTACCTGTATCTATCAAAAATTTAATTTCCTTGTTCGTGTTTTCAATATTCAATTTAACGTAATTTCTAAGGTTTTATGCTATACTGTATATCTTTCTAGTTTCTATTATGTTAGTTCCGAAGACTCGAATGTTATCATCTCCGGAATTTGGGAGTTTCCCTGGTTCTGTATCCGATTGACATTACGATATATACTATTATTATTAAAATTCTATTATTGTTAGAATAGTTGTTGTTATTTCTACGATTATTGTTATTTGTTTCAGAATTATTTAATTGTGCCCTATGGAATAAAACTTAGTGCTGCTTTATTCTCGATTCTGACTTCTCGGCTATCTTTAAAGCGTCCGTAAAAGTCGATACTTAACTGGCATCTATAGTAGATACAGTTTGAGCATTTTGTAAACCATTCACTAATGTATTATAAGCTATCCTACTATTTGTATTCACTATTGAGCTTCTGTTTGCTTCACCTTCCACAGTAATTAGGATTTCATTTAGTTCTGCTATTAAATTTTATATTCTGGTGGCGAAACCAGTAAGATTATCTTTTTGTCTTTTTTGCCTTTGTCCGGTTAGCTCATTCAGGATGGTATTCGAACTTTTAAATTATTAATATGTTGTTTTTAGAGCTGCTATAAGCTCATCTACCATAGCTTATCTACCATTGATGTCCAATTTTGTGTTAAAAACGAATTCCAGAAAAAAAAATTGTTTGTTTTGTGGTATCGTTTGTGCCACCAATTTCAAGTTTGCTAGAAACCCTGTCAAATCTTCACTCTTTCCAGTAAATGATGGTATTAACTTTGATATAGCAGATAATTCATTAAAATCCACATTTGTTACAGTTATTTCCTGTCGCTGTTCTAAATTATTTCTTCTTTCACTATGTCGTTCGAATAATTCAACTGCTTCTACTCTAAATTTTTTAAACTTTCCCAAAAATTTTTCACCAATATCAAGTGGTATTTTATCATCTAGATCCTTTTGTAAATTTTCTATTTCTATTTTCTTCGTATTTATGATCTCTTGTGAGTATGGTCGGTTAGGAGATTTCCTAGCATTTGCAATTAACTCCACAAAGATTGTATGATACTCTCCATATGAACCAATTAATAAATATTTATTACCAAATAATGTGAATACAATTTCCTTTACTTTATTGACATTTATATTTTGATTCTAATGCTCATATATATATACATATATAAAATATTCTCTTTTTCTTAAAATTCTTATTTCTATTATTTTATAATTATGATATTATTTATCAAACAAAAAAATAATTTATTTTATTTTGTTTATGCTATTACTAAAATATTAATTTCTTTTTTATTTATTTTTAATTTTTCGACATTTCACTTATTGTTAAAGTTTTCACATATTGAATATATTTAAAAAAAAAATTCCTCTTTTGTTATTTATGCTGCATTACGTATTGTTTGCCTACGAATTTGTTTCCTTACATATTTTTTTATATACTTTACAATTACTGTTACGAATTTGTTTCCTTACATATTTTTTTATATACTTTACAATTACTGTTACAGTTGTTATTGCACAAATCAGCATCACAATTTCAACACTAACGCTTATTGCTGTTGGAGCGATCACATTTGCTGTTACTACTTCTTTTATTTTGGTTTGTGTGCTACCCGTTATTTAAAATGTTTTTTTTTTTGTTTAAAGTATTTTATATTCATATATATATTTATATATATTCATCTATGCAACATTCTTTTCTATTTAACAATCTTTTACTTTTTGCCTTCTGTATACTTTTATTTCATTTTATAATCTACAATATTAATATGTAAGGCGATTTCTTGTAACCGATGTTAGTTTGTTAGTTTTAATCCTATTTTGACCAAAAATCCCTCATTTGAAAGATATTTCTTTTTAGGTGTCCGCCAGATTTACAGATTTTAAAATTTTTTTGGAGTAATATGCATTTAAAGTTGCTACTAACACATACGTAAAATTATATAATGCTGTGTGTGTGTTTATTCAATTTGTTAATGTGTTTGCAAAAAGCCACAATAAAAAGTGGTGAATTGTGAATTGGCTAAAATTGATTAGCATACCTTTAGGGTCTTTATTAAATTAAAAAATAAAATTTCCTAGAATATGCACTCGAATTTCGAGTGCTGGAATCTGCTAGTTTTTATTAATGCTCTTTTTTTTCCATCTTTATACTTTCAATTTCAAGTTTTAATTTTGTTATTTCTAATTGTAAATTTAGCATTCTGTCCTGATTTTTCTCATATGTTCATGCGATTTTATAGCAATTTATTTCTTCTTTCGGGCCAGCGCACCTCCTCTCGACTTATTGCAGTTCGGCAGCGGGAATATTACAATTGCTGGTTCTTATTGGTCTTAAAACTAAATAAATGTCAAAAAAACAATAACAACAATAATACAAAACCAATAATGTTGCAAAAACAAACTACCATAAAAATAATATTAAAAACAAAAAAAAAAAAAAAATGAAACATAATACAATATTAAAAAAACAAAATACCATAACAGTAATAAAAAAGAAAATTCCATGCATTCTATGCCCGGGCGCGCCCGAGACCAAGTGCGTTTCTTCAACAAAACCATGCCAAACTTGCATACGGAAGTCTTATTTAAAACTACATAAAAAAGCAAAAAATTATCTCAAATTACTTTACTTAGTTTAAAGACGTTCATGAAAAAAATGCAAGCAAACAAATTACTTTACTTAGTTTAAAGACGTTCATGAAAAAAAAAAAATGCAAGTAAACAAACAAATGCTCAAGGTAACCTTCACATACTAACTCACGGCCGTAAGTGGATTACTCACATAGCGCATACTATGCGCGAATAATAAATAAGCCAACAACACATTAACCGTAACCCACTCAACATTTAATAGTATATTCAAATATAACACTATTTAATTATAGTTAACACTCTAATTTTGCACCATGTTCATACAATATGTTTTAATATGTTTCTGTTTGCAGCCTAATGCGAAACCGAGTTTCCCAACAACGGTATAGAAGAAGGAAGCATATATTTTCTAAAAAGTATTCTCAAGGAATATTTGAACAAATTATTCATATACGTTTAAAGGAGTTTACTGAAGAAAATTGTGTTATTAAAAATGACCAATAGGGATTTCGTAGAGCACTCTAGATCAAATTAAGAGAGCTGTTAATATAACTGAGTCATATAAAATTGAGAGAAAAGGCACTGAAATAGTTTTCCTCGACATCGAAAAAGCTTTTCATGCGATTTGGCATAATGCCCTAATATATAACTGAAATATGTTTCGTTATCCATTGTATATACAAAAATTAATGAAAAGCTTTGTTGTAGCAATAGACAATATTCGATTCTCCACAAGACAAATTCCAGCTGGTCTCCCCCCAAGAATTAGTCCTATTTCTCTGGTCACATTAGGCAAAAATCTAACATTTCAAAAGCAACATATCGTAAACACCTGTAATAAAGCAATAATATGTGTGTAAAACAAACATTAAAAAGTCTCAAATATTTCAAATAAGAATCTTAAAATCATTTACATCTTTCGGAAATACTTTTCATCTTATATTGAGCTATAGGAATTGTAAAATTAGATAAAATGTTTTTATTTGCTGCGATACTATTTATTATAAGTAAGATTTCGAATATTTAAAATATTTTTATATACATATGAATTAAGAAAGGAAAATAAAAATATATATATATATATAAATTCTATATTTTCTACATTTTCTAAAAATTAAAATTGATCATTATCAATCAAATGATAAAGATAGAAAATATTTGTAGAAATTAATAATTCGGAGGGCCCGCCGTTGACGCTAACACGTATATTGTAGTATGCAATGTCTACCCATATACAAAAATATTTGTTTCAAAGTTGTTTTTATTATTAGTTTATTACATTGGAGACGGTCTAAATAGTACAACTCTTTGCTTGGATTCTCATTAGGTTGTTTTCAGCAAAGGTACATGAATTTAACTTTTTACCAATCAAACTATTTGCTGCTATTGGTTACTATCTACTGCTATTGGTTACTGTCTTGCAGCATACAGATCAACTTTTGAACCAAATATGCCAATTTTTATTTGCTTTATTTAAAGGAAAAAAATATGATCTTTAGCCTGATTAATTTCCAACTCAATCATTAAAATGATAAAGATCGAAAATATTTGTAAATTTTTGTTCTTTTTTTAAAGAAGCAATACAGAAAAAAAATAAAAAAAATGAATAAAAACTCCTTTTTTCGGTCTGATAAATGAAATCTCTATATGGTTCCATAGATTGTTTGTGAATAAAAGTTAAGACTAACGTTTTGCTCCACTGTGCAGCGGGATAATGTTGATATCTACTTTAAAACTGTGGAAACTTTCAAACAGGCTGGGGGAGCATTATAAGTAACTTGGAGCATTATAAGTAACTTGGATCTACGTAACATTATCTGGCGGTACTCCTGTCAATTCGTCTATCTGGCACTGAAATCATAACCTTAGACAGAAAAATAACACCCTGTAGCATTCAAAAGTGAGTTCTGTAGCCTTATTTGCAGAAACTGTTAGTTTTTTTTTGGAAGACGTAACAAGAATTTTTAAGAATATATATTTGAATATATTAAGTGATACACATTTTAATATAATTATACTAATAACAATAAATTCTTCATATTTTTACAGGCCACACGTACATTTCACATACCAGGACTTAATATACGCCCTAAATCACGAGCAAACATATCTAAAACTTTGGCAGTATCTTTACCAAACAATTCTATTAAATCAGTTATTCAAACTAGTCCTTGTTTATTATCGCAAGACTTCATGAAGTCTCCACAGTTTCTTTCTATGATGGCTTTATTTGGCGGAAGCAATAAACTGTCTTCGAATGTAAGTTGCTTTATCCTTTCAGACAATTTTCGGTTATAATTAATAATAATAACTTTGACATTTATGCATTTGCAGAACACAACAGATTTCCAAAAATTATTTGAAGAATGCTATACAAAAATATTAGAAAACGAAAGAAACATATTTACAACGAAATCTCTCTTTGATCAAAATCCTCTTACTGAAGAACTAGGAAGGCAGCAAAATACACAAAATTCTTTATTAATGTTACCATCAACATCAAAAATGGCAACAATACAAAATGTTCCAAAATTTTATCAATCAATTAACGCAAACGAAAATATTTTAGCAGCTTCTAGCGATATGAAACATCAAACCAAGGCAAAAAGCTCCATCAAAATTAAAACAGCTTATAAGCCGTATAATCGTCTAATTGATTGCGATAGTTATATTACTAATAACAACAATAGCAATAAAAACACTCACGACCTTTCAAAAAACTACAAATTGGATACCTTTAGTGAACATGTCAATTTGGGAAATTGCTATTTAGCTCCAAATGCGACAACGACGTTGCATCAAATTGATTTCGCTAACAAAAATTGTGGACTAGTTGGGACAAAAACAAACTCTCCCCGCATCGAAACATCTGAAGCTAATGATTTTTTAAGTGCGCAGAAATCTCTAAAAGATTTGCCTAAGATTATGGCTGTAAATAAAATTTTGGACGAAGAAAATACCTTTGGCTCGCTAGGGTTAATCAATTCTCCACAGTTTTTACCGCCGGTGCAAAACTTTTCTCAACAATGTAGCAATGCTGGAAATACAGTCAGTCCCACAAAAACGTTGCAGCAAAAATTAGCAGAGCGAAAAAAGGCTTGTCAGATAAATGAAACGAATACATTATCTTCAACTCCGTTAACTGACGATAAATCGAGTGTCGATATTATTATATTAGACTAAAGACTTGCAATACACATCTTATATTGAATTCATTCAATAAAATCGACTTAACCTATTTTTCTTGCTTAAAACTATTTTTTTTATCAAGATACCGTTGCGGCTAAAATGCCGTTACCGGTTCTAAACTCTTCAAATTAAGCTTAGTTAACGATGTAAAAGTAAAAATAATAACGTTTCTGTTATTTCTATTTACAATAATATCAGAATATACTAAATATCATAAAAAGAATATACAGCAAATACTCTGGAAGTATAGAAAATGTTAAACTAATTATTAAATTAATTGACGCTTGTGGTTCTGATGATCTTGTTTTCTTCGTGGGTTGTTCATATTCATGGTCTGAGTCTGCATCATCATCCGAGTAAGACATAATATTCAAGGGCATGTTTTCTTCAATGTGTCCACCAATTTCAGTGTCATCTTCATCTTCGGTGCTTTCATCTTCAAACTTCATAATTTTAGAACTCCAACAACAAACCTCCGCAAGCAATGCATGTAACATTTCGCCTTTGAATCGCTTTTCCATTGGCATGGCCACCTGGTGGAACCTCTCTCCCAGTTCGTCCGATTCCTGATGTAATTGTGCCAAAAAGGTGTCAAGGTGGAAATGCATGAAATGTAATGTCATGGATACATTGATTTTTTTTTTAATAATAAAGCAGCTTGTCCACTCGTGTCTGTATGTCATCTCGCTGAACACGGTTCTTTCCTAAAACTCCTTCGAAATTAGATGCATTGTCTGCGGAGGTTTGTTGGTGAAGTTCTAAAATTATGCAGTTTGAAGATGTAATCACCGAAGATGAAGATGACACTGGAATTGGTGGACACACTGAAGAAAACATGCCCTTGAATATTATGTCAATCTCTGATGATGATGCAGACTCAGACCATGAATATGAACAACATACGAAGAAAACAAGATCATCAGAACCACAAGCGTCAACTTCAACGAGGATGGATATTGACAAAAATTGAAAATTTTCTCAATTTTGTTTCCATGCATAGATAGCAAATAAAAATCTCATATTTTTTATATGAGAATGGGTGTAACATGAATCGGAATTTTTATTTTCATGCATGGGCATTTTTGCGATTTTTAAGGCACTGGATGCACTTTTTTCGGGCAGGTCTGTTCCGCTTTTTTTTCTCCTATTCAATATCTACAGCTTTGTTTCAGACACAAAAGAGATATTCCAGCTATTTAGCAAAAAATATGAAAATGAGGGGAAAATGGGCATATTTGCTATTTTTAAAAAACGCAAACTGGTTAGAAGGCCCACTTACTGTCGCTTCAGAAAGAACAGAGCAAGATAAGGCGGAAACTTAAAAGATTTTAACGATGAAATTGGATGTACAAATATAAAAGAATCTTTCCTACATCAATTCCGATCACAGAAACAATTGACAAAAGTGGATATCATTGGAAAAATTGTTAAAGCTAGTCCAGTGAGAACAACACAGATTCTTAAAAGTATATGGTAGACTCCGAGCGATGCAAAACAGTTCACAAATGAGGAGGCATTAGGATTATTTCTGTATTTGAAATTTACAAAACAGCAATATCCTCGCTCAGATTGCGTGAGTTGCAGCACCCACCACAATCTTAAAAACAACAACCACAACCCAACCACCAACTAAACTAACAAGATCAGCATAAACGTTATTAATCATATTTAGGTCATAAGTAAACATATTAAAATGAACATTATTATTGCATTATTGAACAAATCATTGTATTTAGTTATTAAGAATTCCCATTTAAATGGGAACAACTAAACAAGACTATCAAGCAACGTAAACATTATTTTAATTAAACCAAAAGTATATATTACCAACAATTATAATCAATAAAATAAATTCTGATTGAACATCAAACTGACAGCTTGTGTTTTTTTAAACTCGTGATACAACAATCTCATAATTGGCGCAGTCGGGTAGTTCGTGTACAAACCAACGTATAAAGCGACGCATTATCGCCACAATACATTGAAGTGACGGATCATCACTATTTAAGTGTACAAGGAGCCAATTAAGAAGGATTATCGTGAAAAAATTGGAACATGACCTTAAGCAAAAATGTATGTCGCAATATTATTAGCGTAAGTCAAATATTGAAATAATAAATAAGTGAAAAAATATTGAAAAAAAATATATATAATAAATAGAATAAAGAGTATAATTTTTACAAATAAATTGATAATTAAATAACTAAATATAAAATCAAATAGATTTCGTAAAAAATAAATAATATACCCTTTGAGAACAATTATTTTATATATTACGAAGCAAACAAAATTCATGTATTTCTAAAGGACAGCGATTCATAAGTAACCCTCCTGAAACCTTTTTGCATATATGATTTTGTATGAATAAAAAAAAATAATAATAATCCCTTTATGTCTAAATTTCGTCCCTACATTCCGAGAGTTCTTACTCCTATCCCAGAACCTGAAAATAATATTAGTGAACATCGAAATGGTGAAAATAATTTAACAATGAACCAGGATAATCAAGTCTCGACAGTAAAGAATGTCATGGAGTCTTTAAAAATTCCAGACGCTGTCAAAGATCTTCCAAAATTTGATGGCAATCCGAGTTTGCTATAAGATTTCATAAACAATGTGGAGGAAATTCTTTCTATGTTGACACCAATCGAGAAGCGAATGAAATTTTAAATATATACAGTAGGGTGGGGCGATTTGAGCCTCTTAATGGGCGCTTCGCGTTTCTGATTCTTGGGATTGTACTGAGAAAAAAAGTCCACTAGACCATACGTCTACGGTGAAAATCGAGCTTCCAGATTTTGACTTGCAGTTTTTTCTCAGACTTTATTTTTTTTGGAAATTTTGCAAATTTTCTTGCGCTCATATTTCGTAGACTATTTGAAATTTTCACTTATTTTCAAAAGTAAAGTTGTAGCTATAGTCTCGGGCTACAATTTCTCTGAACATATTACTCAGAAAAAACTTCGTTTTCATGGTCAAAAAGTCGAAAATGTAGAAAATTCACCACTTTTTGTCACGTTTTTTTTTTTGGATATTATGGCCTATAACAGCCAAACCATTGAAATTTTCGATCCAATACTCAGACAAAAATTGTAGCCAAGACAATAGTTAAGAACTCTCTAGTACTTTGAAAAGCATTGGAACGCTCCTTCAGGCAGTTTTGGCCTTGTGAAAGTGCAAATTTTTCGTGAAAATATTGATAAATTACCATTTTCAGTTGTTCATAGCGCAAAATCATAAAAATGTTCTATTTCTTATTTTTTCCACTTTTTTTATCCAAAAATATAATGTTTTTTTTTGTTTTGTTCAATATTTATTTTGAAAATTATGAGAAATTCATTTAAAGTACAAAGTAATTGTATTGGTAGAGACAAGGTATGAATCAAGAAGAAAGCAATTATTGTTTTAAACGATTTCACATCAAAAATTCCAATTCAGTGTATTTTTCATTCAAAGATTGCCTTCGAAATCTTTTCGAGATTCCATACGAGGCGCTTTCTTTCGGCTTTCAGATACAGATGCCATTATACCTTCACGGTTTTTGTCGATTGAGCGCTTAGCAACACTAGCTAGTAGCTGGACATGACGCTCGGTACCTTGAATATGACAAGGTATTAGCGGGTCTGGAAATGGTGGATCTTCATCATCTACACATTTGAGGTATTGTTGTAAATGCTCTTACGGAATTTTCCTGGTAAATGGCGGTACAATTAAAATTGACGTTTGGTTTTACATATTCGCGAAGCTCAGTTAAATCGCATACGTTGTCGCGAATATACAATATTTTTTTGAGTGGCAATTTACGAATTTCATTACAATCATCGAATAACATGCTCAACAAAATATTTTCACTGTGTGCGAAATAGGAATTATTCTGTATTACGGGATTTACGATGTAACGTAAGTTGTCTGGTAAATATTGCGTCCACTGGATGAATTTTCCAAGCAGAGCACTACCGTATACAGCCGAATTTTAGTTTTTGACGTTGAAATACATGGGAACATACACTTTCATGATGTACCGTGCCAAAATTTGTAAATTTTGTGATGGGTTTTTTGTCGCAATATACACACGGAGCAATCTACTAGCTTCTGTTATCCATCTCGAATGTCCTACCAGTCCAGGTTTTATGTTTGCAAGCTTAATTGAGCAATTACCATTTGAAACGGCTTGGGCAATTTGGTATAGATATCTAACGTCAGTGGAAAGTTGATTTTCAGCATCTGTACTCATTGGAGGAATCTGTTCAAGTGGAATAAGTTGAAAACTTTCGATAGCCTGAAAAATGTTTAGATTATTTCAATAAAAAAATTACAAAACTATATCGCATAGAGAAAGAAGTACATAAAGTTATGATATTTACTTCTAATGTATTGCAAATATCTATCCTTTGAGCTAACGATCCAGTGCTTTTTGTCGGTCCAGTAGTGGCCGATTTTTCGACGGCGGTGTACAGATGCCTGAACGGCAATTCGTTGAAATGAAGTAAACAGATAAACCAATGTATTGGTCTATCTAGATAGCGTTCGATGAGACGCAATACACCTCCAGATGTGCCAGTGTCTGCCACCTCACCGTCATTACAGACGGCAATTAAATTTTCAAGTGAAAGATTTTTAGATTTGAAAAATGCAATCAATTCGGCTTGTTTCGCTTTGGAGGTTTCGCCTTTGCCTTCTAAATTAACATAGCCAATTAGTGACGAATGTGGTTCACGTATTACTACTAGGTGTGGTTCTTTTCGCATTGTAGTGTGATATACTTCATTAATTTTCTCCCGAGTTATTGAATCATTTTTGCGACCATCAAACGAAAAAGCGATCAACGATTCACCATCGTGATTTGCTCGTAAAATATCCTGTCTCGATTTTGCACGCTCTCGGCTCACTTTTCTTTTATCCATAATAATGGTTTCACCTCGCTCATCCTTAAACTGTATGTCAGCGAATAAAGCTGAAGCCAAAACAGATGCTAATCGATCGGATACCCCAAAGCGATCGCACATCATTGCAAACCGTGGTGTACTATATCGTGGAGTATACATTCTTCGCACGGTTGGTGTATGGATTTCCGAACCAGGAGGTTCATAGTTTTCCAATTCATGCACATCTGATGCGGTTGGTCGAAATATTGGATCAGATGATGCGCCTGAATGTAAAGATGGTAACACAGTCGATATTTCTGTTTCGACTGGCAAATGTTCAGGTATTATAAGCCTGCGTTCGTTATGCTGATCCAACATGAATTCATGGAGTCGGTCAGAAATTTTGCCACAATTACATCGAGCTGTTTTGAGCTGGCATTTACATTTTCCGATGTAAAATATTTTCGTTGTGCTGTCAACAAATTCTCTGAATTTAGCATCATTTTTTGTTTGTCTCTTACAAGCTTCACGGTAATTTTTCAATAATCTGCCCAATTTCTTAATATTTTTTTTTCAATAACATAAATATTTAATTTGTTCCAAATTTGTATCAATTTGTCGCAAACGTGTGGGGTGGATGTGTCGTA
Source organism: Cordilura impudica (assembly GCA_963682025.1). Taxonomy (NCBI): domain Eukaryota; kingdom Metazoa; phylum Arthropoda; class Insecta; order Diptera; family Scathophagidae; genus Cordilura; species Cordilura impudica. The sequence goes on along the minus strand of OY821518.1, from coordinate 179,398,339 downwards.
TGAAAACATTTTATTTGCGTTTTTGCAACGAGCGGCCAAGAAAAAATAATGTTTCAAAATGTCGCTCGTAGTTGTAGTTGCAGTATTAGCAATACTACACTCAATATGAGATTGAGCTCATTGGGTTACGAAATACCATCTGATCATCGCCCTATCATCTGCTCACTTAATCGATCCAAAGTTTCATTAATAGATTTCAGCTATTATGATTATAGGTTATCAAATTGGAATTGTTTCAAAAATTTCGTTGACAGCAAAATTGTTTTTAACACAGTTATATATAATTCAAAGGTGTCAATTGATCAAGAACTTAACAAATTCGTGAAAATGATATTTGATGCAAGAGATGCATCAACGCCAAAAGTATCCCAACGAAATAACTATGCCATGCCAGAAAATATTATCAAATATATAAAATTAAGGAGATATTTTAAAAAGAAAAGTCAAAGATCATCAGATGTCCATGAAGCAAAGATTTATGATCAATTTACAAAGCTTCTAAGTAAATTTATAGATAAAAACATAAAAATTGAACGTAATAACAAATGGTCTCCATTATTATCTAACTTAAAGCCAGGTGATAAATCTTTTTGGAAACTTAGCAGAAGTTTGCGAGGTAAAAGTAAAAACCAAATTCCTTCGCTAAACGTTAACAATTCTAAAATAACTGCAAATAGTGAAAAAGCTGAATTACTCGCAAATGAGTTCATACGAGCTAATAATCTTACGTCTAATAACAAACATTCAATAGATAAGCCAATCAATGTAACAGTTAACAAATTTAAGATAGAGAGCCCTAACTCTGAAGCTGCAAGTTTTACGACAATTAGAGAAATAACTAATCTTATCTCAACACTTAAAGCTTCTAAATCACCAGGCTTCGACAATGTACCCAATCTTATTTTAAAGAAACTCCCCGATAGAGCTCTGAAGCTGTTGGTAATTATCTTCAATAGCTGCATTAAGCTCAATTATTTCCCCATTATGTTCAAAACTGCTAAGGTCATTGCTATACTGAAACCTAATAAACCAAAAAATTACGCTTCAAGTTACAGACCTATTAGTTTACTAAGCAATTTAGGTAAACTGTTCGAGAAGTTAATCTATACGCGTCTAAATGAATTTGCTACCGAAAATGCCATTATTAGTAATGAACAATTTGGATTCAAAAAAGAACATAGCACTACTCATCAAATAAGCAAAATAAAAAATAAAATAATTACCAACAAATACAACAAACGATCTACAGGTCTGATACTATTAGATATTGAGAAAGCGTTTGACACAGCTTGGCATAATGGTCTATTATACAAACTTATAGCTGCAAATATACCTTAATATCTCTGTAAACTTATTGCTGATTTTATTGAAAATAGAACTTTTATGTTCTCCGTCAATAATGAACTTTCTTCCCCCAAAACAATAACAACCGGGTTACCCCAAGGATCAGTATTATCACCATTACTTTATTCAATATATACGTCCGATTTCTCAGTTAAACCATACATGAATATAGCATATTATGCAGACGACACTGCGCTAATCACATCAAGCAAAATCACCAGTGCACTGCTTAAAAAAATGGAAAAAGGTCTTTTAGCCTGCAATAAATATTTTCATAAGTGGAAAATCAAGATAAATCCTAATAAAACTCAAGCAATAATCTTTCCGTTTAATAAATCTCCTAAAAGAACTCCTAGACGTCAACTGGTCTTTGGAAGTGACTTTATAGATGTAAGCAACGAAGTTAAATATCTTGGTGTTATTTTAGACAAAAAGCTAACTTTTATAACACATTTAGACGAGACGTGTAAAAAAGCCGTTAAAACTTTTAAAGCTCTTTGGCCAATGCTAAATAAACGTTCCTTTTTAATCTTAAAAAACAAAAATCTACTCTACAAAAGTGTCATTAGACCAATTTTAACTTATGCATGCCCTATATGGTATTCAGCTGCAAAATGTCATTTAAAAAAGTTGCAAATAATTCAAAACAAATGTCTAAAAATGATACACAACAAGCATTGGGGATATCCCACGTACATGCTTCATCATGAAACGGGATATGAGAAAATAATAGAATTTATAACAAGACTTAACAGTAATTATTTTAACAAAATTGAAAGTTCTTCTTATCCATTGATTAGAGAATGTAGACAATTAACTTAAAATTATCAGAAATAATCAAATTGAAAATTATATTATTTATAATCAACTTTTATAAATATGTATTTTTCTAACAGTATTTGAATTGCCAAATATTTATATAAATGATTTTTCCCCTATTTTGCCTTTAAAACTTTTATGTTTAATAAAAAATTGTTAATTAATATCTTAAGATCCCATTATATTAATTGTTGTAATATCTAGTCGATAAGATCTCAAAATATACGTATCATGTAAATATAATCTGCCAATAAAGGATGAATAAATAAATAAAAAATAAAAAAATAGTTGGAAAAGAAATATCGTCTAATTCAGCCTCTAAACCGAATGCCAATACGTTTTGCGAAGGCATACGTTCTAGATTTGATGATGACGCTGATGATTCTGGCTGCGTCTCCATCTTTACATTCTCTGTATTATCAGAATCCACTGGATTATCCATATTTTTTGTATCTTAAATAAAAAAAATGTTTTTTTATTAGCACTGCGCAGTTTATACACGAAACAATTATTTCTAAAACTTACATTTGCGGCAGATATTTTAAAATGAGTATTTAATTTTATGTGTATTTGCTGCTGTGAGCGTTTACAATAAACTAACAAAAATGCGTCAAATGAACTGAAAACAATAGAAGAATAAAAAATAAGAAATAAAATAAAAAGAATAAAATAGATTAAAATAAAACAAGTAAGAGTGTTAAATTCGGCTGTGCCGAATTTTTTGATACCCTCCACCTAAGTCTTTAATTTTTAATTTTTAGTTTTTAATTTTTAATTTTTATTTTTAATTTTTAATTTTTAATTTTTAATTTTTAATTTTTAATTTTTAATTTTTAATTTTTAATTTTTAATTTTTAATTTTTAATTTTTAATTTTTAATTTTTAATTTTTAATTTTTAATTTTTAATTTTTAATTTTTAATTTTTAATTTTTAATTTTTAATTTTTAATATTTAACATTTAATTTCTTACTTTTAACTTTTAATTTTTAATTTTTAATTTTTAATTTTTAATTTTTAATTTTTAATTTTTAATTTTTAATTTTTAATTTTTAATTTTTAATTTTTAATTTTTAATTTTTAATTTTTAATTTTTAATTTTTAATTTTTAATTTTTAATTTTTAATTTTTAATTTTTAATTTTTAATTTTTAATTTTTAATTTTTAATTTTTAATTTTTAATTTTTAATTTTTAATTTTTAATTTTTAATTTTTAATTTTTAATTTTTAATTTTTAATTTTTAATTTTTAATTTTTAATTTTTGATTTTTAATTTTTAATTTTTAATTTTTAATTTTTAATTATTAATTTTTAATTTTTAATTTTTAATTTTTAATTTTTAATTTTTAATTTTTAATATTTAATTTTAATTTTTAATTTTTAATTTTAATTTTTAATTTTTTATTTTTAATTTTTAATTTTTAGTTTTTAATTTTTAATTTTTAATTATTAATTTTTAATTTTTAATTTTTAATATTTAATTTTTAATTTTTGTGTTTTCCATTTTCCATTTTTCATTTTTCAATTTTCATTTTCCAATTTCCATTTTTAATTTTTAATTTTCCATTTTCAATTTTTCAATTTTCAATATTCAATTTTCATTTTCCATTTTCCATTTTTCAATTTTCATTTTCAATTTTCCATTTTGCATTTTTCAATTTTCATTTTCATTTTTCATTTTCAATTTTTTATTTTTCAATTTTCATTTTCCATTTTCCAATTTTCATTTTCCATTTTGCGTTTTCCATTTTTAATTTTTAAATTTTCATGTTCCATTTTCCATTTTTCATTTTCCAATTTCCATTTTTAATTTTTCAATTTTCAATTTTTATTTTTCATTTTCCATTTTCCATTTTCCATTTTTCAGTTTTCATTTTTCATTTTTCAGTTTTTAGTTTTCATTTTTAATTTTCATATTCCATTTTTCAATTTTCATTTCCATTTTTCATATTTCAGTTTCCATTTTTCATTTTCCATTTTACATTTTTAATTTTTCAATTTTAAATTTTCATTTTCCATTTATCATTTTCCATTTTTCATTTACCATTTCCGATCTCCATTTTTCATTTTCTATTTTCCATTTTTCATTTTCCATTTTTCGTTTTTCATTTTCCATTTTTCATTTTCCATTTTCCATTTTCCGTTTTCTATTTTCCATTTTTCATTTTCCATTTTTAATTTTTTATTTTTCAATTTTCTTTTTTCATTCTCCATTTTTCATTTTCCATTTTACATTTTCATTTTCATTTTACATTTTATCTTATTTTGCATTTTACATTTTACATTTTACATTTTACATTTTACATTTTACATTTTACATTTTACATTTTACATTTTAACATTTTACATTTTACATTTTACATTTTTACATTTTACATTTTACATTTTACATTTTACATTTTACATTTTACATTTACATTTTACATTTTACATTTTACATTTTACATTTTACATTTTACATTTTACATTTTACATTTTACATTTTACATTTTACATTTACATTTTACATTTTACATTTTACACTTTACATTTTACATTTTAAATTTTACATTTTACATTTTACATTTTACATTTTACATTTTACATTTTACATTTTACATTTTACATTTTACATTTACATTTTACATTTTACATTTTACATTTTACATTTTACATTTTACATTTTACATTTACATTTTACATTTTACATTTACATTTTACATTTTACATTTTACATTTTACATTTTACATTTTACATTTTACATTTTTACATTTTACATTTTTACATTTTACATTTTACATTTTTACATTTTACATTTTACATTTTACATTTTACATTTTACATTTTACATTTTACATTTTACATTTTACATTTTACATTTTTACATTTTACATTTTACATTTTACATTTTACATTTTACATTTACATTTTACATTTTACATTTTACATTTTACATTTACATTTTACATTTTACATTTACATTTACATTTTACATTTTACATTTTACATTTTACATTTTACATTTTACATTTTACATTTTACATTTTACATTTTACATTTTACATTTTACATTTTACATTTTACATTTTACATTTTACATTTTACATTTACATTTTACATTTTACATTTTACATTTTACATTTTACATTTTACATTTTACATTTTACATTTTACATTTTACATTTTACATTTTACATTTTACATTTTACATTTTACATTTTTACATTTTACATTTTACATTTTACATTTTACATTTTACATTTTACATTTTACATTTTACATTTACATTTTACATTTTACATTTTACATTTTACATTTTACATTTTACATTTTACATTTTACATTTACATTTTACATTTTACATTTTTACATTTTACATTTTACATTTTACATTTTACATTTACATTTTACATTTACATTTACATTTTACATTTTACATTTTACATTTTACATTTTACATTTTACATTTTACATTTTACATTTTACATTTTACATTTTACATTTTACATTTTACATTTTAACATTTTACATTTTTACATTTTACATTTTACATTTTACATTTTACATTTTACATTTTACATTTTACATTTACATTTTACATTTTACATTTTACATTTTACATTTTACATTTTACATTTTACATTTTACATTTTACATTTTACATTTACATTTTACATTTTACATTTTACATTTTACATTTTACATTTTACATTTTACATTTTACATTTTACATTTTACATTTTACATTTTACATTTTACATTTTACATTTTACATTTTACATTTTACATTTTACATTTTACATTTTACATTTTACATTTTACATTTTTACATTTTACATTTTACATTTACATTTTACATTTTACATTTTACATTTTACATTTTACATTTTACATTTTACATTTTACATTTTACATTTTACATTTTACATTTTACATTTTACATTTACATTTTACATTTTACATTTACATTTTACATTTTACATTTTACATTTTACATTTTACATTTACATTTTACATTTACATTTTACATTTTACATTTTACATTTTACATTTTACATTTTACATTTTACATTTTACATTTTACATTTTACATTTTACATTTACATTTACATTTTACATTTTACATTTTACATTTTACATTTTACATTTTACATTTTACATTTTACATTTTACATTTTACATTTTACATTTTACATTTTACATTTTACATTTTACATATTACATTTTACATTTTACATTTTACATTTTATATTTACATTTTACATTTTACATTTTACATTTTACATTTTACATTTTACATTTTACATTTTACATTTTACATTTTACATTTTACATTTTACATTTTACATTTACATTTTACATTTTACATTTTACATTTTACATTTTACATTTTACATTTTTACATTTTACATTTACATTTTACATTTTACATTTTACATTTTACATATTACATTTACATTTTACATTTTACATTTTACATTTTACATTTTACATTTTACATTTTACATTTTACATTTTACATTTTACATTTTACATTTTACATTTTACATTTTACATTTTACATTTTACATTTTACATTTTACATTTACATTTTACATTTTACATTTTACATTTTACATTTTACATTTTACATTTACATTTTACATTTTACATTTTACATTTACATTTTACATTTACATTTTACATTTTACATTTTTACATTTTACATTTTACATTTTACATTTTACATTTTACATTTACATTTTACATTTTACATTTTACATTTTACATTTTACATTTTACATTTTACATTTTACATTTTACATTTTACATTTTACATTTTACATTTTACATTTTACATTTTACATTTTACATTTTACATTTTACATTTTACATTTTACATTTTACATTTTACATTTTACATTTTACATTTTGCATTTTACATTTTACATTTTACATTTTACATTTTACATTTTACATTTTACTTTTTACTTTTTACATTTTACACTTTACATTTTACATCTTACATTTTACATTTTACATTTTACATATTACATTTTACATTTTACATTTTACATTTTACATTTTACATTTTACAATTTACATTTACATTTTACATTTTACATTTTACATTTACATTTTACATTTTACATTTACATTTTACATTTTACATTTTACATTTTACATTTTACATTTTTACATTTTACATTTTACATTTTACATTTTACATTTTACATTTTACATTTTACATTTTACATTTTACATTTTACATTTTACATTTTACATTTTACATTTTACATTTTACATTTTACATTTACATTTTACATTTTACATTTTACATTTACATTTTACATTTTACATTTTACATTTTACATTTTAATTTACATTTTACATTTTACATTTTACATTTTACATTTTACATTTTACATTTTACATTTTACATTTTACATTTTACATTTTACATTTTACATTTTACATTTTACATTTTACATTTTACATTTTACATTTTACATTTTACATTTTACATTTTACATTTTACATTTTACATTTTACATTTTACATTTTACATTTTACATTTTACATTTTACATTTTACATTTTACATTTTACATTTTACATTTTACATTTTACATTTTACATTTTACATTTTACATTTTACATTTTACATTTTACATTTTACATTTTACATTTTACATTTTACATTTTACATTTTACATTTTACATTTTACATTTTACATTTTACATTTACATTTTACATTTTACATTTTACATTTTACATTTTACATTTTACATTTTACATTTTACATTTTACATTTTACATTTTACATTTTACATTTTACATTTTACATTTTACATTTTACATTTTACATTTTACATTTTACATTTTACATTTTACATTTTACATTTTGCATTTTACATTTTACATTTTACATTTTACATTTTACATTTTACATTTTACATTTTACAGTTTACATTTTACATTTTACACTTTACATTTTACATTTTACATTTTACATTTTACATTTTACATTTTACATTTTACATTTTACATTTTACATTTTACATTTACATTTTACATTTTACATTTTACATTTTACATTTTACATTTTACTTTTTACATTTTACACTTTACATTTTACATTTACATTTTACATTTTACATTTTACATTTTACATTTTACATCTTACATTTTACATTTTACATTTTACATTTTACATTTTACATTTTACATTTTACATTTTACATTTTACATTTTACATTTTTCATTTTACATTTTACATTTTACATTTACATTCTACATTTTACATTTTACATTTTACATTTTACATTTTACATTTTGCATTTTTACATTTTACATTTTACATTTTACATTTTACATTTTACATTTTACATTTACATTTTACATTTTACATTTTACATTTTACATTTTACATTTTACATTTTACATTTTACATTTTACATTTTACATTTTACATTTTACATTTTACATTTTACATTTTACATTTTACATTTTACATTTTACATTTACATTTCACATTTTACATTTTACATTTTACATTTTACATTTACATTTTACATTTTACATTTTACATTTTACATTTTACATTTTATATTTTATATTTTATATTTTACATTTTACATTTTACATTTTACATTTTACATTTTACATTTTACATTTTACATTTTACATTTTTCAATTTACATTTTACATTTAAATTTTACATTTTAAATTTTACATTTTAAATTTTACATTTTACATTTTACATTTTACATTTTACATTTTACATTTTACATTTTTACATTTTACATTTACATTTTACATTTTACATTTTACATTTTACATTTTACATTTTACATTTTACATTTTACATTTTACATTTTACATTTTACATTTTACATTTTACATTTTACATTTTACATTTTACATTTTACATTTTACATTTTACATTTTACATTTTACATTTTACATTTTACATTTACATTTTACATTTTACATTTTACATTTTACATTTTACATTTTACATTTTACATTTTACATTTTACATTTTACATTTTACATTTTACATTTTACATTTTACATTTTTACATTTTACATTTTACATTTTACATTTTACATTTTACATTTACATTTTACATTTTACATTTTACATTTTACATTTTACATTTTACATTTTACATTTTACAATTTTACATTTTACATTTTACATTTTACATTTTACATTTTACATTTTACATTTTACATTTACATTTTACATTTTACATTTTACATTTACATTTTACATTTTACATTTTACATTTTACATTTTACATTTTACATTTTACATTTTACATTTTACATTTTACATTTTACATTTTACATTTTACATTTTACATTTTACATTTTACATTTACATTTTACATTTTACATTTTACATTTTACATTTTACATTTTACATTTTACATTTTACATTTTACATTTTACATTTTACATTTTACATTTTACATTTTACATTTTACATTTTACATTTTACATTTTACATTTTACATTTTACATTTTACATTTTACATTTTACATTTTACATTTACATTTTACATTTTACATTTTACATTTTACATTTTACATTTTACATTTTACATTTTACATTTTACATTTTACTTTTTACATTTTACATTTTACATTTTACATTTTACATTTTACATTTTACATTTTACATTTTACATTTTACATTTTACATTTTACATTTTACATTTTACATTTTACATTTTACATTTTACATTTTACATTTTACATTTTACATTTTACATTTTACATTTTACATTTTACATTTTACATTTTACATTTTACATTTTACATTTTACATTTTACATTTTACATTTTACATTTTACATTTTACATTTTACATTTTACATTTTACATTTACATTTTACATTTACATTTTACATTTTACATTTTACATTTTACATTTTACATTTTTACATTTTACATTTTACATTTTACATTTTACATTTTACATTTTACATTTTACATTTTACATTTTACATTTTACATTTTACATTTTACATTTACATTTTACATTTTACATTTTACATTTTACATTTTACATTTTACATTTTACATTTTACATTTTACATTTTACATTTTACATTTTACATTTTACATTTTACATTTTACATTTTACATTTTACATTTTACATTTTACATTTTACATTTTACATTTTACATTTTACATTTAACATTTTACATTTTACATTTTACATTTTACATTTTACATTTTACATTTTACATTTTACATTTTACATTTTACATTTTACATTTTACATTTACATTTTACATTTTACATTTTACATTTTACATTTTACATTTTACATTTTACATTTTACATTTTACATTTTACATTTTACATTTTACATTTACATTTTACATTTTACATTTTACATTTTACATTTTACATTTTACATTTTACATTTTACATTTTACATTTTACATTTTACATTTTACATTTTACATTTTACATTTTACATTTTACATTTTTACATTTTACATTTTACATTTTACATTTTACATTTTACATTTTACATTTTACATTTTACATTTTACATTTTCCATTTTCCATTTTCTGTTTTTCATTTTCCATTCTCCATTTTCCATTTTCATTTTCCATTTTTCATTTTTCGTTTTCATTTTTCGTTTTCATTTAGGGAATTCATAAGGTGTACTAACGTTGTAAGTTGTAAAGAAATACAAGACGTGAAATAGAACATATGTGAACAACCTGTTGTATATTCATATACTAAAATCTGAAAAACGTCAAATTCAAGATGTCATTAACATAAACACAAAATATCACAAAAATACATAAAATAAAAATGCCTTTTGAAAGCGAAAAAAGTAAAATTATAAAAGCTTTATGCGAAAATTATGCATTTGAAATACTTATGGTTGATTCAGGTAAGTGGTAGAAAATTTTTTTGCTATCTTTAAAAAAATATATTTTTAGATGATGAAGAACAGGAGGATGATGTTAATGAAATTTTCAGGATGAACATGATTTGCTTGCTGAAAAATCGCAGAAGCGTTCATCTAGGACTACCAAAATCAACACATTGGCAGCACAAAGTATTAGGAAACTTCGACAACAACAGGTTTAACCAAATGGTTCGCGTACGTCCAGCTGAATTTGCATATATCCTGGATTTAATAAAAGATAGTGGCGTGTTTAAAACAAAAAACTCCAATGCGCAACTTCCAATAGAGATGCAGTTGAAAATAGTGCTTTTCCGATTGGGATCATCAGGCGATGGGCTAACCATACGTAAATGTGCATCTCTTTTTGGTATATAGGTGATGGTGGCACTATTCAAAATGTGACCAGACGTATTTTTAAAGCCATTTTAAACTTAAAGCACCGATTTTTGTATTGGCCTAGCGAAACCGAAAAATAAAACTAGCTTCTGAAACAAGCCACGAGATGCCTGGATGTGTTGGTTATATTGACGGAACTGAAATAAAGTTAGCTGAAGCACCTAACAAAAACCATGAACTTTACTTTTCCCGTAAACGGCAATATGCTATCAAAATGCAAGCTGTGTGTGACCATAAATTGCGAATAAGGCAAGTCACAATTGGATACCCTGGTGGTGTCTATGATGCAAAAATTTTCATAAATTGCCCAATCGCTAAACATCCACAAAACTTTTTATCTAATTGCGAGTGGGTTGCTGGTGATAGCGCATATCCTTTAAAATCGTTTTTAATAACGCCATTCAGGCAAAACAGTTCGGAGCACACAAGAGAAGAAAGAGAAAAGTTTAACAAATACTTCTCAAAATATCGTGTACGGATCGAAAATTGCTTTGGCAGTCTTAAAGAAAAATTTGGTAGCTTAAAGGAGTTAAAATTTAGAATTTCAAGTGATGAAAATAACAAGGAGTGTAGTGACTGGATTATGGTTTGTTGTATTCTCCATAACATTATTATAGGTTTGAATATAGAAGATGATGAAGCCAGCACTCAACAATTGCAACCCAACATTAATTTACCACCCTCTACTAACATGAGAAATAGCTTACTAAGTTTTATACAAAATCAAACAAATTTGTAGATATCAAAAAGTTTAAAAATTAATTAAATCGTTTCATAACTAAAAAAGTTTAAAGTTTTTCATTGAATATTGGTATATGCAGGTACATATGTATATTTGTACTTTAATTAAAAAAAAGGAACTGTCGGTTATTCATAAGGCAACTTAAAATAAAAAATAAATTTATATAATATAAAAATAAAAATTAATAATAAATAAAAATAAATTTATATAATATAAAAATAAAAAGTAATAATAATTCAACACAAATAATAAAAAAAAAAATTTAATTATATAATATAATAAATAACACTATAATAATAAATATGTAATACACGTTATTTGTATTTGTATTTCAGCTCCTCCATAGCCAATCGCTCTTTCATTTCCAGTTCGAGAATTTTTATTTTTTCCTGACTGTACATCTCTTTTTCTTTAAATGCAATTTCCTTTTCTTTAATTGCAATTTCTTTTTCTTTATTTATCAATTCTCTTTCTTTTAAATTTAGCTCTCTTTCCTTTATTTCTAAATCTTGGTCCATTCTCTGTCTCTTTAACTGGACCATCTCTGCTTGGAACTGCATGATGTCGGACACAGCAGTTCGGGAATAAATGCCCTTTCGGCTTGTCGAAGGTACAACTTCGATTTCTATCGACGAACTCTCCTGTGTACTTTTGTCAAAATCTAATTCCAAGCTCTCTTCAATAATCGACGTGTCGACAACTTTATGTCCAAAAATGTTGTCAAATTCAAAATAATAATTGCACATTTTAAGTAAAGTGCCTGGAAACAAAGTTTATGGTTAAAAGATGTCAAAATATAAAACCAAGAATATTTGTATATGTACTTACTTTTTACGGTTTCACCATCCATGCTGCCAGCGCCTGTTGAACCTTCCCAATCTTTAGCCTTGTTGTAGCTAACACGCATATTTCGCACCTTCGCACGTGCCAGCTTCCATTCTACAGGGACATTTTTATCTACACTGAACCGTCTGTAGTATGCTTGGGCTGTTGGTTTCTGCAATACACATAAAAAAGCATTTTTATATTTTGTATTACATGAATGAACAAACACAAACCTCGATTTCCGGATGTTCCAACATGAACTCAATTAACGCCTTTTCTTCGACCACAGTCCATTTTCTGGTAGGATTGGTACGCGTGCGCTTCTGCTTGGACTGGAAAACAAACAAAAATTCAAATATAAGCTTAATATTTGTTCTTTTACTCAAAAACTTACCTCAATATCAGTATTTCCTTCCATTTTCTATTATTTATTTTTATTTTGCCACAATACTTTAACGAAAAGTAAATTACAAAAGCTGATTAAATAGTAAACAAGGAACAGCTGATCACATAGTACACCGCAAAAACATACCTGCAAACGTTGTATTGTCTTAAAATTTTTTTGTATGGAAAATATCAACAACAATTATACAACTGTTGTATTATTTTAGCACATACAACACATACAACACTTAGGACACCCTTGTGAACACCCTAATTTTTTCTTTCATATTCGCGATTTTTTTTATTATAACGTGATAACGATAAAAAAATATGTGGCAATACTACTAACATGAGCTATGTTATTGTGTTCTTGGTATTGTTAATATATGTATATGCATAATTTTTTTGTGGCATTTTTTTATGTTGTTGTACAATTATAATGTTCAACTGTTACAACACACACACTGGGCTTTATGTTTTTTTTTAGAGGTATCTACATATTTTTGCTCGTATCTAATCACGATGATGCCCGATTTAGCCAATTTTCAATACCAAACTGCTGGGAATTACGGCAAATGATATTATTGTAGCCTTATCCAGTAGGATTCCTTTTTTGTGAATGAGCGTGATTTCAACAGACAGACGGACAGACGGACATCGCTATATCGACTCGAGCTGTGATAAGGATTAAGAATATATATACTTTATGGGGTCGGAAATTAGTTTTTCGATGCGTTACAAACGGAATGACAAACCTATATATATACCCTCTGCCACTAATAATAAAAAAAAAAATAAGAAATAGAACATTTTTATGATTTTGCGCTATGAACAACTAAAAATGGTAATTTATCAATATTTTCACGAAAAATTTGCACTTTCACATGGCCAAAACTGCCTAAAGGAGCGTTCCAATGCTTTTGCGATGTACTAGAGTTCTTAACTATTGTCTTGGCTACAATTTTTGTCTTAGTATTGGATCGAAAATCTCAATGGTTTGGCTGTTATAGGCCATAATATCCAAAAAAAAAAAAAACGTGACAAAAAGTGGTGCGTTTTCTACATTTTCGACTTTTTGACCATGAAAACGAAGTTTTTTCTAAGTAATATGTTCAAAAAAATTTTAGCCCGAGACTATAGCTACAACTTTACTTTTGAAAATAAGTCAAAATTTCAAATAGTCTACGAAATATGAGCCCAAGAAAATTTGCAAATTTTCCAAAAAAAATAAAGTCTGAGAAAAAAATGCAAGTCAAAATCTGGAAGATCGATTTTCACCGTAGACGTATGGTCTAGTGGACTTTTTTGCTCAGTACAATCCCAAGAATCAGAAACACGAAGCGCCCATTAAGATTTTTTTTCCTTCCATACTAATCGCCCCACCCTAATATAGAGCACAGAATTGAATTGGGATAGCATTAGGAATAACCTGATATTACGTACATTATTCAGACAAAAGAATCGAGACCTCACTAATTCGAGATTTACACTTACTAAAACCAAATAATAAAACATAAAAAGAGTTCCGTAGTATTATACTTCTCACAATCACTGACTACATATAGACCACGAACGTGCAGCTCATCTTATTAATAATCGAAAAAAAAACATAATTTAGGAAAAATAAAAAAATATAAATAAGTACAAATTTTAGAAAACTTTTTTGAGAAAGAAAAACATGCTTACACATATGTATGCATAACAGATAGGAAATACATAAAGGAGAATATACATTCAAATTATTGAAATTGAGTTATGGAAACCAATCCTTATTATCTGATTATCTGTATAGTGGCTAGCTCAATCAATTGTCAACGAATAAAGTAAAGGAAAATAACAAAATATATATATATAAAATAAGGGAAAATAATAAATATTAAATAAGTAGAAAAAAAAATCGCCATAATATGAGGGAATATCATATTTAGACCCATGGTAAAATATAGAAGAGGAAAAGAAAAAGGTCATATTCAGACTATGTTTAGCTAAATAATAAAAAAAGGTCATATTCTGACTAAGTTGATATATATATGGAAAAAAAGGTCACCGTAATATGAGGGAATATCGTATTGAGACCCATGTTTGGATTAAAAAATATATATATAAAAAATAATGATAACAAGAAGAAGGTCGCCATAATATGGAGGAATATCATATATAGACCTACAATTATATATAAAAAAAGAGAAAAGAGAGAAAAAAGAAGAAAGGAAAAAGAAGAGACGCGAAAATAAATATAGATTTAAATTTCTTTCGAATAGAATTGTTTTTAAGAAACTTTGAACTAATATTAGACCTTAATAAGATTAATAATAAAAGGAAAAACTTAATACAGCCACAGAAACATACAGGAAGCACTTTTTCACATAAAACAAAATAACTCACCATATTAGTGACAGTAATATACACCATCAGACCACAATTACACTCACACAACAGAATCGACCATCCATTAGATAACCATACCAATCTACGTACTACGTACTACGCTAACACAAACAGAAATAATAACTATCATTCAAACCACCACCTCAGACAGAACATTCTTTCTACTAATAAAAACCCACTTTTGAACCCTACCAATAGAAACTACAGCCATCAATCAAATTTACCGACAAATTACTTTGGACAAAGACAATTTTATAACAATAGAACCTCTAACCTAACCTAAAAACAATAACCAACAAGGAACATAAAACTTACCACCCCCAGAAACAAAGGATGCTAGTTCATGCTATACCCATTTAAGAAACACGAAGAACTAACAATTCGTTTAGACCTCAGGGAATGCACAATAACCCGGAAGACAACTTCAAATTGCAACTAGACAAATCAGAATTCCTGCACAGGGAGTGTATTTCTATAAGTCATATCGTGACCACTAAACGGGTGCAACCAAATCATGAAAAATATCAGCTGTTCAGAACTTCCCAATCCCTGTAAATCAGAAATAAAATCATCGGTTTACTCGGCTATTACCGTAAGTTTATAAAAGATTTTGCTAAAATAACGAAGCCATTTACAGCATGTCTAAGGAAAGATAAGAGAGTGGTAATTGACGACAAATATAAAGAAACTTTTAAGATATGTAAAAGCATTTTAACAAACGATCTAATCGTAAAATATCCAGATATCTCTAAACCGTTTAATCTAACCACAGATGCTAATAACCTTGCCATCGTATCGTAGGGTGCCATTGGAAATGACAAGCCAATTTTTTACGCAAGTCGCACATTGACGAAATCTGAAATTAACTATTCGACAATAGAAAAAGAACTTTTAGCTATTGCTTGGCCTACCAAATATTTTCGATTTTACCTATAACGGATCATAAACCTCTAACATGGATTATGACCCTCAAGAAACTCAACTCAAAACTACTTCGTTGGCGATTAAAATTGGAGGAATACTATTACGAAGTAATTTACAAAAAGGGAAAGCTAAACACAAACGCTGATGCCTTAAGTCGCATAAAAATTGAACATCCAAAAACAAAAAACATGAATACATTTGACACTTTATCTAACCAAGCTACATCAGGAAGTACTATTCATTCAGCATTGACGAACAATCAATGACTTCAACTTACAAGTCATTTTTAGAAAGTGTAACTCTAATCATCATATGAAACTTGAGGTAATTTTTAAAAATAAACATAGACGAAATTTTACACATTCTCATTATACGGAAGACATTATAACAGGAATGCCAATTTTTATATGCTTTATTTAAAGGAAAAAAATATGATCTTGAGCCTGATTAATTTCCAACTCAATCATTAAAATGATAAAGATCGAAAATATTTGTAAATTTTTGTTCTTTTTTTAAAGAAGACAGCAATACAGAAAAAAAAAAATAAAAAAACTGAATAAAAACTCCTTTTTTCGGTCTGATAAATGAAATCTCTATATGGTTCCATAGATTATTTGTGAATAAAAGTTAAGACTAACGTTTTGCTCCACTGTGTAGCGGGATAATGTTGAAATCTACTTTAAAACTGTGGAAACTTTCAAACAGGCTGGGGGAGCATTATAAGTAACTTGGAGCATTATAAGTAACTTGGATCTACGTAACATTATCTGGCGGTACTCCTGTCAATTCGTCTATCTGGCACTGAAATCATAACCTTAGACAGAAAAATAATACCCTGTAGCATTCAAAAGTGAGTTCTGTAGACTTATTTGCAGAAACTGTTAGTTTTTTTGGAAGACGTAACAAGAATTTTTAAGAATATACATTGGAATATACATATTAAGTGATACACATTTTAATATAATTATACTAATAACAATAAATTCTTCATATTTTTACAGGCCACACGTGCATTTCACATACCAGGACTTAATATACGCCCTAAATCACGAGCAAACATATCTAAAACTTTGGCAGTATCTTTACCAAACAATTCTATTAAATCAGTTATTCAAACTAGTCCTTGTTTATTGTCGCAAGACTTTATGAAATCTCCACAGTTTCTTTCCATGATGGCTTTATTTAGCGGAAGCAATAAACTGACTTCGAATGGTAGTTGCTTTATCCGTTCAGGCAATTTTCGGTTATAATTAATAATAATAACTTAGACATATATGCATTTGCAGAACACAACGGATTTCCAAAAATTATTTAAAGAATGCTACACAAAAATATTAGAAAACGAAAGAAACATATTTACAACGCAATCTCTCTTTGATCAAAATCCTCTTACTGAAGAACTAGAAAGGCAGCAAAATACACAAAATTCTTTATTAATGTTACCATCAACATCAAAAATGGCAACAATACAAAATGTTCCAAAATTTTATCAATCAATTAACACAAACGAAAATATTTTAGCAGCTTCTAGCGATATGAAACAGCAAACCAAAGCAAAAAGCTCCATCAAAATTAAAACAGGTTATAAGCCGTATAATCTGTGACGGCCGTTTATTTTTGATGATGACTGTACTTAACAGCACATACAAGTCACATTAAAACGAAACGTTATTTATGTATTTTGCCATGTAAAATTTTTGCAAAAATACCGTTTCGTCTGTATGTGATTTGTTTAAATGTTTGTTTTGTGTTTTCAGTACACTTTAATAAAACACTTGATGTTGGTTTTTTTTTTTGTTACCAACTGCCTGTTTTATTGTTGTATGTCCATTCACTCAATCATAAACTTTGCAATCAGTCTGATCAAACCACTTTTATTTGTTCTTGTATTGATTTCACGTACTCTCGTAGTCATACATGAGTGAGCGTGTTTTCAATGCTAGAGAGTATTATGAATGAGTGTGAATGGTCTCAAGGAATGGTTGCGAATTTTTTTGAAACAGGTTTTTATCTTGAGATGAATGAATGAATGAAGATAGGTTGAATATTAAGAAAATGATTTGAGGGGTTGAAATTTGATAGCAGAAAGTAAAGGTTGAGGAAAAATCCTCTTAAAAATTAAAAATGTAGTTTAAGAAAGTTAGTAGATTTTTAAATTAAGCCATAAGATTTAAGAAATTTAAAATTTAAGGAAGACTTAATTCAGTTTGAAAAAAAAGTGTGAGAAAATTTGGGACATTTCAAATAAAGAAATAAGTTAATAATTTAGATTATTGAAGTGATGGCCGTGAAAAGAAAAGAAAAGAAAGTAAAGAATGTTTAAAAATAAATAATTGAAATATAAAATAAAAATATAAAACAACAGAGAGTCGAAATGTGAAAGTTAAAGAAAAAGGTTGAGGAAAAACCTTTAAATTAAATTAAAATGTAGTTTAATAAAATTAAAGTAAATTAAAATTTTTAAGAAATTTAAAATAATATTTAAGAAATGTAAAGATAAAATAAAGTAAAGTAAAATTAAAGTAAAATTAAAGTAAAATTAAAGAAAAATTATTGAAGTTTTGGGATTCAAGTTTTGGAAGTTAGAAATGATAGAAAGAAAATTTAATTTAAGACTTGTAGAATTAGACCGTTTTTTAATGTAATTTATTGAACGAGAAAACGTTGGTAAAATAAATAATATTTAAAGTGAGAACGATTCATAGAATAAAGTGTAGAATTAATAAACTTGAAATATTGATGATAACTTGCCATGAAAAAATAAAAATGAATTTGTGAAGAAAAAAAAATTAATTAAAGCCTGTGGAAAGTTTATTGAAAAGATTAGAACTAAATTATATTTTGAAAGACTGAAATAAATAAATTTTGAAATTTGAACTAAATACTATATCGAAAAGTTTGGAAACTAAAGTTAATTTTGAAAATTTGAAATTAAATAATTTTAACAAATTGGTGAAAAAAAACAAGGAAATTTAATAAACTATAAAGGAAAAACGGTGAATGAAAAAAAAAATATTGAAACCTGAAATAAAACGTTTAAAATGTTGTAAACTGTACCTTGTACATAGAAACATCAAAAGAAAGAATTTATAATTTTGCAAACAGTTATGAAAAAGAAAAAGAACTAAAATTCGAAATAAGAAAGAAAGGTGACCATAGAAAAAAAAAACTAAACCTGATATTTGCATAGAAAACTTAACTTTGTATTGAAACGTAAACCCAAATAAACTGTACTAACCATATACTACTAGTGACACCACCCTCATCCGTCCGGCAGCAGCAGGCGATGGCAGCTTCATCGGTACCTCAACAACTACAACCATATGGCGGCAAATCCACAATTTTATAGGTATAATAGATGTTAATATCGTTCATTATATACTTATGTAATTGAAAGAAACTAATTAAAAATGTTTTCTTAAATCTAAATTAACATTTTTCTCAGATTTGTCTAACTACAAAATTTAAATTACATAAAAAAATTTGGTTAGATATAAAAATTTGCTAAATTTAAAATTGAGTAAATATAAAAGTTTGCTAAAAATAAATTTTTCTGCCTAAATAAACATTTCTAATTATAAATTAAAAAAAATAATTTATATGTAACATTTTACTAAAAGTAAAAGAAAACAAAATTTTCTTACATCAATTCCGATCACAGAAACAATTGACAAAAGTGGATGTCATTGAAAAAGTTGTTAAAGCTAGTCCAGTGAGAACAAAACAGATTCTTAAAAGTATATGGTATACTCCGAGCGATGCAAAACAGTTCACAAAAAAGGAGGCATTAGCAATATCCTCGCTCAGATTGCGTGAGTTACAGCACCCACCACAGTCTTAAAAACAACAACAACAACCCAACCACCAATTAAACCAACAAGATCAGCATAAACGTTATTAATCATATTTAGGTCATAAGTAAACACGGTTGTATTTAGTTATTGGGAAACATGTTAAAATGAACATTATTATTGCATTATTGCACAACTCATTGTATTTAGTTATTAAGAATTCCCATTTAAATGGGAACAACTAAAAAAGACTATCAAGCAAACGTAAACTTTATTTTAATTAAACCAAATGTATATATTACCAACAATTATAATCAATTAAATAAATTCTGATTGAACATAAAACTGACAGCTTGTGTTTTTTTAAACTCGTGATACAACAATCTCATAATTGGCGCAGTCGGGTAGTTCCTGTACAAACCAACGTATAAAGCGACGCATTATCGCCACAATACATTGAAGTGACGGATCATCACTATTAAAGTGTACAAGGACCTCAAGCAATAATGTATGCCGCAATATTATCAGCGTAAGTCAAATATTGAAATAATAAATAAGTGAAAAAATATTGAAAAAAAATATATATAATAAATAGAATAAAGTATAATTTTTACAAATAAATTGATAATTAAATAACTAAATATAAAATCAAATAGATTTCGGAAAATATAAATAATATACCCTTTGAAGACAATTATTTTATATATTACGAAGCAAACAAAATTCACGTATTTTTAAAGAACAGCGATTCATAAGTAACCCTCCCGAAACCCTTTTACATATATGATTTTGTATGAATAAAAAAAATAATAATAATCCCTTTATGTCTAAATTACGTCCCTACATTCCGAGAGTTCTTACTCCTATCCCAGAATCTGAAAATAATATTAGTGAACATCTAAATGGTGTAAATAACATGAACCAGGATAATCAAATCTCGACAGCAAAGAATGGCATGGAGTCTTTAAAAATTACAGACGCTGACAAAGATCTTCCAAAATTTGATGGCAATCCGAGATTGCTATATGATTTTATAAACAATGTGGAGGAAATTCTTTCTATGTTGACACCAATCGATGGTTCTCCTTTTGCTAAAATAGTATTAAGGGCCATTCGCAATAAAATTGATGGAGAAGCGAATGAAATTTTAAATATATACAACACAGAATTGAATTGGGATAGCATTAGGAATAACCTCATATTACGATTACATTATTCAGACAAAAGAAACGGGACCTCACTAATTCGAGATTTACACTTACTTAAACCAAATAATAAAACATTAAAAGAGTTCCGTAGTAATATACTTCTCACAATCACTGACTACATATATACCACGAACATGCAGCTCATCTTATTAACAATCGAAAAAAAAAATAATGTAGGAAAAATAAAAAAATATAAATAAGTACAAATTTTAGAAAACTTTTTTGAGAAAGAAAAACATGCTTGCACATATGTATGCATAACAGATAGGAAATACATAAAGGGGAATATACTTTCAAAATATTGAAATTGAGTTATGAAACCCATCCTCGTAAAAGACATTAACGGCTTATCAATGGTATATTTTACAGGAATACACACGGATTATCTGTATAGTGGCTAGTTCAATCAATTGTCAACGAATAAAGTAAAGGAAAATAACAAAATATATATATATATATATATGTAACAAGGGAAAATAATAAATATTAAATATGTAGAAAAAAAGAGGTCGCCATAATATGAGGGAATATCATATTTAGACCCATGGTAAAATATAGAAGAGGAAAAGAAAAATGTCATATTCACACTATGTTTAGCTAAATAATAAAAAACGGTCATATTCTGACTAAGTTGATATATATATGGAAAAAAAGGTCACCGTAATATGAGGGAATATCGTATTTAGACCCATGTTTAGATTAAAAAAAATATATATAAAAAATAATGATAACAAAAAGAAGGTCGCCATAATATGGAGGAATATCCTATATAGACCTACAATTATATATAAAAAAGAAGAAAGGAAAAAGAAGAGACGCGAAAATAAATATAGATTTAAATTTCTTTCGAATAGAATTGTTTTTACGAAATTTTGAACTAATATTAGACCTTAATAAGATTAATAATGAAAGGATAAACTTAATATAGCCACAGAAACATACAGGAAGCACTTTTTCACATAAAACAAAATCACTCACCATATTAGTGACAGTAATATACACCATCAGACCACAATTACACTCACACAACAGAATCGACCATCCATTAGATAACCATACCAATCTACGTACGTAATTTATTCAAACCACCAACTCAGACAGAACATTCTTTCTACTAATAAAAACCCACTTTTGAACCCTAACCTCTACTAATATATGAAGATACACAACGAATAGAAACTACAGCCATCAATCAAATTTACCGACAAATTACTTGTGACAAAGACAATTTAATAACAATAGAACCTTTAACCTAACCTAAAAACAATAACCAACAAGGAACATAAAACTTACCACCCCCAGAACCAATGGATGCTAGTTCAGGCTATACCCATTTAAGAAAACCTTCGAGTATGCAAACACGAAGAAGTAACAATTCGTTTAGACCTCAGGGAATGCACAATAACCCGGAAGACAACTTCAAAGTGCAACTAAACAAATCAGAATTCCTGCACAGGGAGTGTATTTTTATAAGTCATATCGTGACCACTGAACGGGTGCAACCAAATCATGAAAAATATCAGTGTTCAGAACTTCACAAGCCCTGTAAATCAGAAATAAAGTCATTTATCGGTTTACTCGGCTATTACCGTAAGTTTATAAAAGATTTTGCTAAAATAACGAAGCCATTTACAGTATGTGTAAGGAAAGATAAGAGAGTGATAATTGACGACAAATATAAAGAAACTTTTAAGATTTGTAAAAGCATTTTAACAAACGATCTAATCGTAAAATATCCAGATATCTCTAAACCGTTTAATCTAACCACAGATGCTAATAACTATCGTAGGGTCCCATTGGAAATGACAAGCCAATTTTTTACGCAAGTCGCACATTGACGAAATCTGAAATTAACTATTCGACAATAGAAAAAGAACTTTTAGCTATTGCTTGGCCTACCAAATATTTTCGATTTTACCTATAACGGATCATAAACCTCTAACATGGATTATGATCCTCAAGAAACTCAACTCAAAACTACTTCGTTGGCGATTAAAATTGGAGGCATACTATTACGAAGTAATTTACAAAAAGGGAAAGCTAAACACAAACGCTGATGCCTTAAGTCGCATAAAAATTGAACATCCAAAAACAAAAAACATTAATACATTTGACACTTTATCTAACCAAGCTACATCAGGAAGTACTATTCATTCAGCATTGATGAACAATCAATGACTTCAACTTACAAGTCATTTTTAGAAAGGGTAACTCTAATCCTCATATGAAACTTGAGGTAATTTTTAAAAATAAACATAGACGAACTTTTACACATTCTCATTATACGGAAGACATTATAACAGGAATGCCAATTTTTATATGCTTTATTTAAAGGACAAAAGTATGATCTTGAGCCTGATTAATTTCCAACTCAATCATTAAAATGATAAAGATCGATATTTGTAAATTTTTGTTCTTTTTTTAAAGAAGACAGCAATACAGAAAAAAAAAAAAAAAAACTGAATAAAAACTCCTTTTTTCGGTCTGATAAATTAAATCTCTATATGGTTCCATAGATTATTTGTGAATAAAAGTTAAGACTAACGTTTTGCTCCACTGTGTAGCGGGATAATGTTGAAATCTACTTTAAAACTGTGGAAACTTTCAAACAGGCTGGGGGAGCATTATAAGTAACTTGGAGCATTATAAGTAACTTGGATCTACGTAACATTATCTGGCGGTACTCCTGTCAATTCGTCTATCTGGCACTGAAATCATAACCTTAGGCAGAAAAATAACACCCTGTAGCATTCAAAAGTGAGTTCTGTAGACTTATTTGCAGAAACTGTTAGTTTTTTTGGAAGACGTAACAAGAATTTTTAAGAATATATATTGGAATATACATATTAAGTGATACACATTTTAATATAATTATACTAATAACAATAAATTTTTCATATTTTTACAGGCCACACGTGCATTTCACATACCAGGACTTAATATATGCCCTAAATCACGAGCAAACATATCTAAAACTTTGGCAGTATCTTTCCCAAACAATTCTATTAAATCAGTTATTCAAACTAGTCCTTGTTTATTGTCGCAAGACTGTATGAAGTCTCCACAGTTTCTTTCTATGATGGCTTTATTTGGCGGAAGCAATAAACTGACTTCGAATGGTAGTTGCTTTATCCGTTCAGGCAATTTTCGGTTATAATTAATAATAATAACTTAGACATTTATGCCTTTGCAGAACACAACGGATTTCCAAAAATTATTTAAGAATGCTATACAAAAATATTAGAAAACGAAAGAAACATATTTACAACGCAATCTCTCTTTGATCAAAATCCTCTTACTGAAGAACTAGAAAGGCAGCAAAATACACAAAATTCTTTATTAATGTTACCATCAACATCAAAAATGGCAACAATACAAAATGTTCCAAAATTTTATCAATCAATTAACACAAACGAAAATATTTTAGCAGCTTCTAGCGATATGAAACATCAAACCAAAGCAAAAAGCTCCATCAAAATTAAAACAGCTTATAAGCCGTATAATCTGTGACGGCCGTTTATCTTTGGTGATGACTGTACTTAACAGCACATACAAGTCACATTAAAACGAAACGTTATTTATGTATTTTGCCATGTAAAATTTTTGCAAAAATACCGTTTCGTCTGTATGTGATTTGTTTAAATGTTTGTTTTGTGTTTTCAGTACACTTTAATAAAACACTTGATGTTGGTTTTTTTTTTGTTACCAACTGCCTGTTTTATTGTTGTATGTTCATTCACTCAATCATAAACCTTGCAATCAGTCTGATCAAACCACTTTTTTTTGTTCTTGTATTGATTTCACGTACTCTCGTAGTCATACATGAGTGAGCGTGTTTTCAATGCTAGAGAGTATTATGAATGAGTGTGAATGATCTCAAGGAATGGTTGCGAATTTTTTTGAAACAGGTTTTTATCTTGAGATGAATGAATGAATGAAGATAGGTTGAATGTTAAGAAAATAATTTTGATTTGAGGGGTTGAAATTTGATAGCAGAAAGTAAAGGTTGACGAAAAACCCTCTTAAAAACAAGTAAGAGTGTTAAATTCGGCTATGCCGAATCTTTGATACCCTCCACCTGGGTTTTACGTTTACATTTATATCTGGACATCTTGCACTATTTGTAACAAATGTATATAAAATATTTGAATATGTAAACACTTTGATAAACCTATTACTGAATTATTACAACAAATGCTCTGAATTTTCAGCATTTTATAGAGGTGTCTACATATTTTAGGTCATTAATTGGCACAATGACACCCGATTTATCCCATTTTAAATACTAACATGATCCAGATAATTACAAACAATATTAAGTTTAACCAGATAAATCTTTTATTTTGTAATTTTCTTTTTAGTTTAAATTTTTTAATATAAAGGAGCATTTTATTTTTTACAATCCTTTTCAATTTTCCAGAACTATTAGTATAGGGCACATTTGTGAGTCCGCATAGATCAACTTTCAACTCTTACTTGTCTTTATTGTATTAAATCTATCTTTGTGTCTTTAAATTAATTAAGATAATTAAGATGAAAATATTTAACAAATTGTTTTTTTTTAGTTAATATCTGAACATTGTACTGATACAAGGCAAAACTAAAACTGCCAAAAATTTCAATCAAAACTATTTTGAATGTATTTGTTAAATATCATATAATTTTTTTTAAATCTTAAACTATAAAGTCTATTTTAAGTCTGGTAATAACTCTATGATATGAAGGAAGTAAATATGTGGCTTCTTTAATAACAATGACAAGTATAAAACTCATTTTTGTGCATTACATTAAAATATTATAAATTTGAACATAATTAATTTTAGAAACATAATTAATTTTAGAAAAATGTCCGATTCTTTTCGATGATGCTGAAAACACATCAAAGAAATACAGAACATAAAGATTTTGCTTCAGTTAGTTGAGAGATGAGAAGCTAATAGATGGCTGGAGCAGGTCAAAGGTGACGACTATAAATGCGGATGCAAGGCATTTGAAAATATATTAAAATGCGATAAATCAGATCTATGTATACATGCTTATAACCACTGTTATAAAAAATTTTTTAAAACCAACAGTGTTGCCATAATTTGAAATTGTAAAGATGCTAAATTGCAAAAAAAAGATGCTAAAACGTACTGGAGTCTAAAAAAAAGATGCAAATTTTTTTTTCAAATTTCATTACCTTTATATTGAAAAATTAAATACTTATTAATAAATTCTTTGGTTTTTAAATCGAAAAATTAATATAAAACATATGTTTCGATTTATATTTTTTAAATTTTAATTAAAATTATTTTGGATTTCATCTGAAATTTTTTTTAAATCAAATTGAGTTTATTTTAAATTTAAATTAAATATTTTTAATTTTAGAGGGATTTTTTTTTATTTAAAATATAACAGAAATTACATTATCAAAAGATACGATTATATTACAATAATTGGTTTATGGAATCTAATATTTCTGTGATGTCTTCATCTTCAAGTTCTTCTTGCCTCTGATATTTTTCTGACGATCGACTTTTATCAACGACATCGCTCGGTATATTGTAAGTGTGACAGCACCGATTTTTCAATTTCAATCCTTCTTTTATACGTATTACAGAACATAACAACTCGGATTTTATTCTGTTCGAAGTTTGCTTTTAACTAAAGCCATTAAACTAAACAAACGTTCAACTTCGGCTTTTGAGAAAGACAAAACTAATAAAGACAATACAAATATTGATAATTCCTTAAATGAATTTTCGCCAATAGAATTTTTGTTAACTTCAATCCATAAAGAGGTTGTATTCAGTGTTGTGTATCCCAATTTTGTTCTGTGATATAACTCCATTGGATTGTTTCAGATGATATAAATTTAAACTCTTCTAATATATTGGTTATTTGTTCTTTTACCCGGTTTAATGTGTTTTGTATTGAAAATTTTGGCATTTTTTTAATACAATAATATTTTTTGGCAATCGACTTTCTAATTCGTTAAAAACTGTTGTTGGTGTTTACATTCTTCTATTTCAAAATGTTTTGTTATAGTTGTTGAAAGAAACGAGCAGAGTGGTAAAAGGAGTAGTACACAAAATTACCGTACTACACTTTGAGAAATTAAAACATATCAATACCATTAAAATTATATATTCAAAAATAATAAAAAAAAAATATGAAAAAAAAAGATGCTAAAAGCAACTTTTTATTAATAAAAGATTCTAAGTTAGCATCTAGCATCTTTTGATAAATTTTGAATGCTAAACGACAAAAAAAAGTTGCTAAATCTAGCAACTAAAAAGCTAAAACGGCAACACTGAAAACCAAGAACAAATATTCTGTTTGAGTTATAACATCTCATTTGCAAGCCATTTTAATTGTGTAAATTTTAAATGCACATCTAGCCATATCAAAAAGATGAATTATACAGAATTGTCAAAATATTTTTTTTATGTTTTGTTATAGTTGTTGAAAGAAACGAGCAGAGTGGTAAAAGGAGTAGTACACAAAATTACCGTACTACACTTTGAGAAATTAAAACATATCAATACCATTAAAATTATATATTCAAAAATAATAAAAAAAAAATATGAAAAAAAAAGATGCTAAAAGCAACTTTTTATTAATAAAAGATTCTAAGTTAGCATCTAGCATCTTTTGATAAATTTTGAATGCTAAACGACAAAAAAAAGTTGCTAAATCTAGCAACTAAAAAGCTAAAACGGCAACACTGAAAACCAAGAACAAATATTCTGTTTGAGTTATAACATCTCATTTGCAAGCCATTTTAATTGTGTAAATTTTAAATGCACATCTAGCCATATCAAAAAGATGAATTATACAGAATTGTCAAAATATTTTTTTTATAATATCTGTATGTTTTTTATATTATTCTTATGTAATTCTCATGATATTTTTAAAAAAGTAGTGTAGGGGAAAAAAGTGGGTGTAGGGGAAAAAATGGAATTTTTTTCATAAGCGTAGAGATTTCTGCAAAAATCTCCTGGCATCACTAGTACCTATTAAAAACCAATGTAAAAATTCGGAAAACAACGCGACGTTGAATTGCTTTGTTCAAAAGCTTCCATAAGACTGAATGAAATTGCTGCTTACTTTACTCTTTGGTGAGTATTTTCGTTTTTGTTCGGCTGTATACATATAAGAAGCCGATTAGAGTTCGGTTTACTCGTGCTGCTATGCATATGTTTGTGTGTTAACAAAAATATACGATATCCCGGTCATCATTTCGAAGATTGTTTTAACAAAAATTACCTTACTGTGTCTTCTTCGAGTACTTTTGATGATTAAAAACTGATTAATCATATGCGCTATTAGAAAAAGATTAGAAAATGATTTTTGCTTTCTCTTAAAAAGTGATTTATAGAAAAATTACATTAAATAAGACTCAAAAATGAGTCGAAACTGAAGAAAAGCGGATAAAAAGGACTCTCAAGAAGATTCGCGGGTAAGGTAATATTTAATCCCAACAAAAGAATATTTTATGATCAGCATTTATGACTGTTTTAATAGCACATATGAGTCAAAAAGACTCTACATGATCATTTATTGCATAAAATGCTTACTGGGATTTTATTCACTATCTGTAGAAACAGTTTTTTAAGTAAAACAAATCTGCACACAATTTCAATTCTATTTCGTTCACAATGATACGATCACTAGCTACCAGTAAAATAAGAAAATAGTATTATAATACAGCGTAATGATGAATTGTACTTCTCAATTAGTTTGTTTTTAATGTGCCATAAGAAGTTCGGTTTGTGCTAAGAAAAGCATGAATATATGTTTCCCAGGGCGAAGCTTCATCATTGCACTTTGATTGAGTTGAGCTCCGCGACTATTCATAATGTGAATAGCTCGTGTCAAAAATTTTTGGTAGTTGGGAATGGCGTTTGTGTGAAGAAAAGCATGAATGCATGTCTCCCAGGGCAAGGCTCGATCACTGCACATTGATTGAGCTGAGCTCCGCGGTTATTCTTAAGGTGGATAACTCATGAAAATTTTTTTTTTTTAAATTTATTGTAATTAACATCTTTTTTTAACATCTGACAAAAATTGTATTTTTTTAAACACCAATTTTTTTACATTTTATGGTTTACCTACCTAGTACTTTTGAATGCAAGTATGCAGAGTTTATACATGTACTAAAAATACAACTCTTAAAACCATACTATTTTTGCAACTCTAAAAATTTCAGAATTTTGTATAAATAAAATAAAATACCGATTTATTTAAATATGCGCTTATTATGAATATACAGAATATATGAATATTATTTATAGTATTTTGATATTGGCAACAGTAGTATGTATCAATTTGTAACATTTTGTGATGTTATAAAAATCGAAGATATTGATATTGAC
Organism: Cordilura impudica; assembly: GCA_963682025.1. NCBI lineage: Eukaryota > Metazoa > Arthropoda > Insecta > Diptera > Scathophagidae > Cordilura > Cordilura impudica. Next base: position 179,368,255 of record OY821518.1, on the reverse strand, counting down.
TTTATATAGTTTCTTTTATTAATTAATTAACTTAAATATTACACCAAAAATATATTGATGAATTTTTATATTATTAACACAACGACCACAAAAACAACATGCACAGCTATGGCAAAATACAAAATTTAGGAAAACAATATATATAGAGTATATATATAGGAAAACGTCATATTTTTTTTACCTTTTCTGTGATTTCTCGGCACCTATGAAACCTATTGTCATGATTTAAAAACAGAAGCCTTCTCATGATGTTAGTGAATTATTCTCACTAAAAACGAGCGCCCTATCTGTCTTATTGAGGGCGTTATCGTGACAAGAACACATATTCAAATCATATTTTCTCAGGACTTTTTTTACTTCTTCGTTCAATTCTCGGGACCAGATTAACCGATTTGGACGATTTTAAATAGCAAACTTCTCAGGATGTTATTGAATCATTTTTTATAGCACCGAGCACCCTAGCTACCCGATTGAAGCCGTCATCGTGATTTCCACAGACGGACAGACGGACAGACGGACATCACTATATCAACTCCGCTCGTTATAAGGATCACAAATATATATATTTTATGGGGTCCAGATTTTTTTTTTTTATTATTACAAACGGAATGACAAACTTATATATACCCTCTGCACACTGGAGTGGAGTGTATAATTAAAAATGTAGTTTAAGAAAGTTAGTAAATTTTTAAATTAAGCCATAAGATTTAAGAAATTTAAAATTTAAGGAAGACTTAATTCAGTTTGAAAAAAAAAGTGTGAGAAAATTTGAGACATTTCAAGTTAATAATTTAGATTATTGAAGTGATGGCCGTGAAAAGAAAAGAAAGTAAAGAATGTTTAAAAATAAATAATTGAAATATAAAATAAAAATATAAAACAACAGAGAGTCGAAATGTGAAAGTTAAAGAAAAAGGTTGAGGAAAAACCTTTAAATTAAATTAATAAGTAGTTTAATAAAATTAAAGTGAATTAAAATGTAGTTTAATAAAATTAAAGTAAATTAAAATTTTTAAGAAATTTAAAATAATATTAATGAATGTATTAAAGTAAAATTAAAGAAAAATTAATGTAGTTTTGGGATTCAAGTTTTGGAAGTTAGAAATGATAGAAAGAAAATTTAATTTAAGACTTGTAGAATTAGACCGTTTTTTTAATGCAATTTATTGAACGAGAAAACGTTGGTAAAATAAATAATATTTAAAGTGAGAACGATTCGTAGATTAAAGTGTGGAGTTAATAAACTTGAAATATTGATGATAACTTGCCATGAAAAAAAATGAATTTGTGAAGAAAAAAAAAAATTAATTAAAGCCAGTGGAAAGTTTATTGAAAAGATTAGAACTAAATTAAATTTTGAAAGACTGAAATAATTAAATTTTGAAATTTGAACTAAATACTATATCGAAAAGTTTAGAAACTAAAGTTAATTTTGAAAATTTGAAATTAAATAATTTTAACAAATTGGTGAAAAAAACAAGGAAATTTAATAAACTATAAAGGAAAAACGGTGAGTGAAAAAAAATATTGAAACCTGAAATAAAACGTTTAAAATGTTGTAAACTGTACCTTGTACATAGAAACATCAAAAGAAAGAATTTATAATTTTGCAAACAGTTATGAAAAAGAAAAAGAACTAAAATTCGAAATAAGAAAGAAAGGTGACCATAGAAAAAAAAACTAAACCTGATATTTGTATAGAAAACTTAACTTTGTGTTGAAACGTAAACCCAAATAAACTGTACTAACCATATACTACTAGTGACACCACCCTCATCCGTCCGGCAGCAGCAGGCGATGGCAGCTTCATCGGTACCTCAACAACTACAACCATATGGCGGTAAATCCACAATTTTATAGGTATAATAGATGTTAATATCGTTCATTATATACTTATGTAATTGAAAGAAACTAATTAAAAATGTTTTCTTAAATCTAAATTAACATTTTTCTCAGATTTGTCTAACTACAAAATTTAAATTACATAAAAAAATTTTGTTAGATATAAAAATTTGCTAAATTTAAAATTGAGTAAATATAAAAGTTTGCTAAAAATAAATTTTTCTACCTAAATAAACATTTCTAATTATAAATTAAAAAAAAAATTTATATGTAACATTTTACTAAAAGTAAAAGAAAACAAAATTTTCTTACATCAATTCCGATCACAGAAACAATTGACAAAAGTGGATGTCATTGAAAAAGTTGTTAAAGCTAGTCCAGTGATAACAAAACAGATTCTTAAAAGTATATGGTATACTCCGAGCGATGCAAAACAGTTCACAAATAAGGAGGCATTAGCAATATCCTCGCTCAGATTGCGTGAGTTACAGCACCCACCACAGTCTTAAAAACAACAACAACAACCCAACCACCAATTAAACCAACAAGATCAGCATAAACGTTATTAATCATATTTAGGTCATAAGTAAACACGGTTGTATTTAGTTATTGGGAAACATATTAAAATGAACATTATTATTGCATTATTGCACAACTCATTGTATTTAGTTATTAAGAATTCCCATTTAAATGGGAACAACTAAAAAAGACTATCAAGCAAACGTAAACTTTATTTTAATTAAACCAAAAGTATATATTACCAACAATTATAATCAATTAAATAAATTCTGATTGAACATAAAACTGACAGCTTGTGTTTTTTTAAACTCGTGATACAACAATCTCATAATTGGCGCAGTCGGGTAGTTCCTGTACAAACCAACGTATAAAGCGACGCATTATTGCCACAATACATTGAAGTGACGGATCCTCACTATTAGAGTGTACAAGGACCTTAAGCAATAATGTATTCCGCAATATTATCAGCGTAAGGCAAATATTGAAATAATAAATAAGTGAAAAAATATTGAAAAAAAAAATATATATAATAAATAGAATAAAGTATAATTTTTACAAATAAATTGATAATTAAATAACTAAATATAAAATCAAATAGATTTCGGAAAATATAAATAATATACCCTTTGAAGACAATTATTTTATATATTACGAAGCAAACAAAATTCACGTATTTTTAAAGAACAGCGATTCATAAGTAACCCTCCCGAAACCTTTTTACATATATGATTTTGTATGAATAAAAAAAATTATAATTATCCCTTTATGTCTAAATTTCGTCCCTACATTCCGACAGTTCTTACTCCTATCCCAGAAACTGAAAATAATATTAGTGAACATCGAAATGGTGTAAATAATATGAACCAGGATAATCAAATCTCGACAGCAAAGAATGGCATGGAGTCTTTGTGGAGGAAATTCTTTCTATGTTGACACCAATCGATGGTTCTCCTTTTGTTAAAATAGTATTAAGGGCCATTCGCAATAAAATTGATGGAGAAGCGAATGAAATTTTAAATATATACAGCACAGAATTGAATTGGGATAGCATTAGGAATAACCTCATATTACGATTACATTATTCAGACAAAAGAAACGAGACCTCACTAATTCGAGATTTACACTTACTTAAACCAAATAATAAAACATTAAAAGAGTTCCGTAGTAATATACTTCTCACAATCACTGACTACATATAGACCACGAACATGCAGCTCATCTTATTAACAATAAAAAAAAAATAATTTAGGAAAAATAAAAAAATATAAATAAGTACAAATTTTAGAAAACTTTTTTGAGAAAGAAAAACATGCTTACACACATGTATGCATAACAGATAGGAAATACATAAAGGGGAATATACTTTCAAATTATTGAAATTGAGTTTTGGAAACCCATCCTCGTAAAAGACATTGACGGCTTACCAATGGTATATTTTACAGGAATACACACGGATTGTCTGTATAGTGGCTAGCTCAATCAATTGTCAACGAATAAAGTAAAGGAAAATAACAAAATATATATATATCATATTTAGACCCATGGTAAAATATAGAAGAGGAAAAGAAAAATGTCATATTCAGACTATGTTTAGCTAAATAATAAAAAACGGTCATATTCTGACTAAGTTGATATATATATGGAAAAAAAAAGTCACCGTAATATGAGGGAATATCGTATTTAGACCCATGTTTAGATTAAAAAAAATATATATAAAAAATAATGATAACAAAAAGAAGGCCGCCATAATATGGAGGAATATCATATATAGACCTACAATTATATATATAAAAAAAAGAGAAAAGTGAGAAAAAAGAAGAAAGGAAAAAGAAGAGACGCGAAAATAAATATAGATTTAAATTTCTTTCGAATAGAATTGTTTTTACGAAACTTTGAACTAATATTAGACCTTAATAAGATTAATAATGAAAGGATAAACTTAATATTGCCACAGAAACATACAGGAAGCACTTTTTCACATAAAACAAAATCACTCCTTCGAGTATGCAAACACGAAGAAGTAACAATTCGTTTAGACCTCAGGGAATGCACAATAACCCGGAAGACAACTTCAAAGTACAACTAGACAAATCAGAATTCCTGCACAGGGAGTGTATTTTTATAAGTCATATCGTGACCACTGAACGGGTGCAACCAAATCATGAAAAATATCAGCTGTTCAGAACTTCACAAGCTCTGTAAATCAGAAATAAAGTCATTTATCGGTTTACTCGGCTATTACCATAAGTTTATAAAAGATTATGCTAAAATAACGAAGCCATTTACAGTATGTCTAAGGAACGATAAGAGAGTGATAATTGACGACAAATATAAAGAAACTTTTAAGATTTGTAAAAGCATTTTAACAAACGATCTAATCGTAAAATATCCAGATATCTCTAAACCGTTTAATCTAACCACAGATGCTAATAACTTTGCCATCCTATCGTAGGGTGCCATTGGAAATGACAAGCCAATTTTTTACGCAAGTCGCACATTGACGAAATCTGCAATTAACTATTCGACAATAGAAAAAGAACTTTTAGCTATTGCTTGGCCTACCAAATATTTTCGATTTTACCTATAACGGATCATAAACCTCTAACATGGATTATGATCCTCAAGAAACTCAACTCAAAACTACTTCGTTGGCGATTAAAATTGGAGGCATACTATTACGAAGTAATTTACAAAAAGGGAAAGCTAAACACAAACGCTGATGCCTTAAGTCGCATAAAAATTGAACATCCAAAAACAAAAAACATTAATACATTTGACACTTTATCTAACCAAGCTACATCAGGAAGTACTATTCATTCAGCATTGATGAACAATCAATGACTTCAACTTACAAGTCATTTTTAGAAAGGGTAACTCTAATCCTCATATGAAACTTGAGGTAATTTTTAAAAATAAACATAGACGAACTTTTACACATTCTCATTATACGGAAGACATTATAACAGGAATGCCAATTTTTATATGCTTTATTTAAAGGAAAAAAATATGATCTTGAGCCTGATTAATTTCCAACTCAATCATTAAAATGATAAAGATCGATATTTGTAAATTTTTGTTCTTTTTTTAAAGAAGACAGCAATACAGAAAAAAAAAAAATAAAAAACTGAATAAAAACTCCTTTTTTCGGTCTGATAAATGAAATCTCTATATGGTTCCATAGATTATTTGTGAATAAAAGTTAAGACTAACGTTTTGCTCCACTGTGTAGCGGGATAATGTTGAAATCTACTTTAAAACTGTGGAAACTTTCAAACAGGCTGGGGGAGCATTATAAGTAACTTGGAGCATTATAAGTAACTTGGATCTACGTAACATTATCTGCGGTACTCCTGTCAATGCGTCTATCTGGCACTGAAATCGTAACCTTAGACAGAAAAATAACACCCTGTAGCATTCAAAAGTGAGTTCTGTAGCCTTATTTGCAGAAACTGTTAGTTTTTTTGGAAGACGTAAAAAGAATTTTTAAGAACATATATTGGAATATATTAAGTAATACACATTTTAATATAATTATACTAATAACAATAAATTCTTCATATTTTTACAGGCCACACGTGCATTTCACATACCAGGACTTAATATACGCCCTAAATCACGAGCAAACATATCTAAAACTTTGGCAGTATCTTTACCAAACAATTCTATTAAATCAGTTATTCAAACTAGTCCTTGTTTATTGTCGCAAGACTTTATGAAGTCTCCACAGTTTCTTTCTATGATGGCTTTATTTGGCGGAAGCAATAAACTGACTTCGAATGGTAGTTGCTTTATCCTTTCAGACAATTTTCGGTTATAATTAATAATAATAACTTAGACATTTATGCATTTGCAGAACACAACAGATTTCCAAAAATTATTTGAAGAATGCTATACAAAAATATTAGAAAACGAAAGAAACATATTTACAACGCAATCTCTCTTTGATCAAAATCCTCTTACTGAAGAACTAGAAAGGCAGCAAAATACACAAAATTATTTATTAATGTTACCATCAACATCAAAAATGGCAACAATACAAAATGTTCCAAAATTTTATCAATCAATTAACGCAAACGAAAATATTTGAGCAGCTTCTAGCGATAAGAAACATCAAACCAAAGCAAAAAGCTCCATCAAAATTAAAACAGCTTATAAGCCACATAATCGTTCAATTGATTGCGATAGTTATATTACTAATAACAACAATAGCAATAAAAACACTAACGATCTTTCAAAAAACTACAAATTGGATACCTTTAGTGAACATTTCAATTTGAGAAATGGCTATTTACCTCCAAATGCGACAACGACGTTGCATCAAATTGATTTTGCTAACAAAAATTGTGGACTAGTTGGGACAAAAACAAAGTCTTCCCACATCGAATCATCTGAAGCTAATGATTTTTTAAGTGCGCAGAAATCTCTAAAAGATTTTCCTAAGTTTATGGCTGTAAATAAAATTTTGGACGAAGAAAATACTTTTGGCTCGCTAGGGTTAATCAATTGTCCAAAGCTTTTACCGCCGATGCAAAACTTTTCTCAACAATGTAGCAATTCTGGAAATAGTCAGTCCCACAAAAACATTGCACCAAAAATTAGCAGAGCGAAACAAGTCTTGTCAGATAAATGAAACGAATACATTATCTTCAACTCCGTTAACTGGCGATAAATCGAGTGTCGATATTATTATATTAGACTAAAGACTTGCAATACACATCTTATATTGAATTCATTCAATGAAATCGACTTAACCTATTTTTCCTTCTTAAAACTATTTTTTTTTTTATCAAGATACCAGTGCGGCTGAAATGCCGTTACCGGTTCTAAACTCTTCAAATTAAGCATAGTTAACGATGTAAAAGTAAAAATAATAACGTTTCTGTTATTTCTATTTACAACAATTTCAGAATATACTAAATGTCATATAAAGAATATACAGCAAATACTCTGGAAGTATAGAAAACGTTAAATTATTTATTAAATTGACGCTTCTGGTTCTGATGATCTTGTTTTCTTCGTAGGTTGTTCTTATTCATGGTCTGAGTCTGCATCATCATTCGAGTTAGACATAATATTCAAGGGCACGTTTTCTTCAATGTGTCCACTTCGGTGCTTTCATCTTCAAACTGCATTATTTTAGAACTCCAACAACAAACCTCCGCAAGCAATGCATCTAACATTTTGCCTTTGAATCGCTTTTCCAATGGCATGGTCACTGGTGGAACCTCTCTCCCTGTTCGTCCGATTCCTGAGGTAATTGTGCCAAAAAGGTGTCAAGGTGGAAGTGCATGAAATGTAACGTCATGGATGCATTGATTTTTTTTTAAATAATAAAGCAGCTTGTCCACTCGTGTCTGTATGTCATCTCGCTGAACACGGTTTTTTCCTAAAACTCCTTCGAAATTAGATGCATTGCCTGCGGAGGTTTGTTGGTGAAGTTCTAAAATTATGCAGTTTGAAGATGTAATCACCGAAGATGAAGATGGCACTGGAATTGGTGGACACACTGAAGAAAACATGCCCTTGAATATTATGTCAAACTCTGATGATGATGCAGACTCGGACCATGAATATGAACAACATACGAAGAAAACAAGATCATCAGAACCACAAGCGTCAACTTCAACGAGGATGGATATTGACAATAATTGAAAATTTTCTCAATTTTGTTTCCATGCATAGATAGCAAATAAAAATCTCATATTTTCTATATAAGAATGTCTGTAATATGAATCGGAATTTTTATTTTCATGCATGGGCATTTTTGCGATTTTTAAGGCACTGGATGCTTTTTTTTCTCCTATTCAATATCTACAGCTTTGTTTCAGACACAAAAAGATATTCCAGTTATTTAGCAAAAAATATGAAAATGGGGAAAAATTGGCATTTTTGCTATTTTTAAAAAGCGCAAACTGGTTAGAACACCCTCTTACTGTCGCTTCAGAAACAACAGAGCAAGATAAGGCTGGAAGACAACACAAATCGTTTGACAACTGCAGCGATAGATCTAAGAGTCGGAAACTTAAAAGATTTTAACGATGAAATTGGACGTACAAATATAAAAGAATCTTTCCTACGTCAATTCCGATCACAGAAACAATTGACAAAAGTGGATATGATTGAAAAAGTTGTGAGAACAAAACAGATTCTTAAAAGTATATGGTATACTCCGAGCGATGCAAAACAGTTCACAAATGAGGAAGCATTAGCAATATCCTCGCTCAGATTGCGTAAGTTACAGCATCCAACACAGTCTTAAAAACAACAACAACAACCCAACCACCAACAAGATCAGCATAAACTTTATTAATCATATTTAGATCTTAAGTAAACACGGTTGTATTTGGTTATTGGGAAACATATTAAAATTAACATTATTATTGCATTATTGCACAAATCATTGTATTTAGTTATTAAGAATTCCCATTTAAATGGGAATAACTAAAAAAGACTATCAAGCAAACGTAAACTTTATTTTAATTAAACCAAAAGTATATATTACCAACAATTATAATCAATTAAATAAATTCTGATTGAACATCAAACTGACAGCTTGTGTTCGGGTAGTGCCTGTACAAACCAACGTATAAAGCGATGCATTATTGCCACAATACATTAAAGTGACGGATCATCACTATTAAAGTGTACAAGGAGCCAATTAACGAAGGATTATCGTGAAAAAATTGGAACAGGACCTTAATCAATAATGTATGCCGCAATATTATTAGCGTAAGTCAAATATTGAAATAATAAATAAGTGAAAAAATATTGAAAAAAAATATATATAATAAATAGAATAAAGAAAGTATAATTTTTACAAGTAAATTGATAATTAAATTACTAAATATAAAATCAAATAGATTTCGGAAAATATAAATAATATACCCTTTGAAGACAATTATTGTATATATTACGAAGCAAACAAAATTCATGTATATTTAAGGAACAGCGATTCATAAGTAACCCTCCTGAAACCTTTTTACATATATGATATTGTATGAATAAAAAAAAATAATAATAATCCCTTTATGTCTAAATTTCGTCCCTGCATTCCGAGAGTTCTTACTCCTATCCCAGAAACTGAAAATAATATTAGTGAACATAGAAATGGTGTAAATAATTTAACAATGAACCAGGATAATCAAATCTCGACAGCAAAGAATGGCATGGAGTCTTTAAAAATTCCAGACGCTGTCAAAAATCTTCCAAAATTTGATGGCAATCCGAGATTGCTATATGATTTTATAAACAATGTGTAGGAAATTATTTCTATGTTGACACCAATCGATGGTTCTCCTTTTGCTAAAATAGTATGAAGGGCCATTCGCAATAAAATTGACGGAGAAGCGAATGAAATTTTAAATATATACAGCACAGAATTCAATTGGGATAGCATTAGGAATAACCTCATATTACGAGTACATTATTCAGACAAAAGAAACGAGACCTCACTAATTCGAGATTTACACTTACTTAAACCAAATAATAAAACATGAAAAGAGTTTCGTAGTAATATACTTCTCACAATCACTGACTACAGATAGACCACGAACATGCAGCTCATCTTATTTGCAATCGAAAAAAAAAAAATAATTTAGGAAAAATAAAAAAATATAAATAAGTACAAATTTTAGAAAACTTTTTTGAGAAAGAAAAACATGCTTACACATATGTATGCATAACAGATAGGAAATACATAAAGGGGAATATACTTTCAAATTATTGAAATTGAGTTATGGAAACCCATCCTCGTAAAAGACATTGACGGCTTATCAATGTTATATTTTACAGGAACACACACGGATTATCTGTATAGTGGCTAGCTCAACCAATTATCATCGAATAAAGTGAAGGAAAATAACAAAATATATATATGTAATAAGGGAAAATAATAAATATTAAATAAGTAGAAAAAAAGAGGTCGCAATAATATGAGGGAATATCATATTTAGACCCATGGTAAAATATAGAAGAGGAAAAGAAAAATGTCATATTCAGACTATGTTTAGCTAAATAATAAAAAACGGTCATATTCTGACTAAGTTGATATATATATGTGGAAAAAAAGTCACCGTAATATGAGGGAATATCGTATTTACACCCATGTTTAGATTAAAAAAAATATATATAAAAAATAATGATAACAAAAAGTAGGTCGCCATAATATGGAGGAATATCATATATAGACCTACAATTATAGATAAAAAAAAGAGAAAAGAGAGAAAAAAGAAGAAAGGAAAAAGAAGAGACACGAAAATAAATATAGGTTTAAATTTCTTTCGAATAGAATTGTTTTTAAGAAACTTTGAACTAATATTAGACCTTAATAAGATTAATAATAAAAGGAAAAACTTAATATAGCCACAGAAGCGTACAGGAAGCACTTTTTACATAAAACAAAATAACTCACCATATTAGTGGCAGTAATATACACCATCAGACCACAAATTCACTCACACAACAGAATCGACCATCCATTAGATAACCATACCAATCTACGTACTACGTACTACGCTAACACAAAGAGAAATAATAACTATCATTCAAAGCACCAACTCAGACAGAACAATCTTTCTACTAATAAAAACCCACTTTTGAACCCTACCAATAGAAACTACAGCCATCAATCAAATTTACCGACAAATTACTTTGGACAAAGACAATTTTATAACAATAGAACCTCTAACCTAACCTAAAAACAATAACCAACAAGGAACATAAAACTTACCACCCCCAGAAACAAAGGATGCTAGTTCATGCTATACCCATTTAAGAAACACGAAGAACTAACAATTCGTTTAGACCTCAGGGAATGCACAATAACCCGGAAGACAACTTCAAATTGCAACTAGACAAATCAGAATTCCTGCACAGGGAGTGTATTTCTATAAGTCATATCGTGACCACTAAACGGGTGCAACCAAATCATGAAAAATATCAGCTGTTCAGAACTTCCCAATCCCTGTAAATCAGAAATAAAATCATTTATCGGCTATTACCGTAAGTTTATAAAAGACTTTGCTAAAACAACGAAGCCATTTACAGCATGTCTAAGGAAAGATAAGACAGTGGTAATTGTATAATCTTTTATTAAAATAATAGACCAAACAGTTCAAGTAGTTGTAAGTTTCTAAATTTTATTTACAAATAAATTCACTTAAATACTAAACAGAAATTCTTAAACTAAATACTTAAATATAACAGCAACTATCTTTGTGAGGGATCATAAAAATTTAATGTGCATGATAAGAATGCAACCATAAAACCTTTTTTTTCTTCTTGTGATAAAATGCTTTATCGGTATTTCACACATGTGCAAACCAGATGTAAAATCCTAAACACACACATAAAATACTTAAAATCTCATTATCTAATTGTGGGAAAATCTAACATCCCTTACTTAAACTGTAATAGAAACATTGTTAAAAATACGTTCTATTATCTTGAACATGGAATTTTCTATATCTAGTGATAAAAGAACAAAAAATGTGTTCATACTTGAACATTTTGGCGGGGCACGTGAAACTTAATGTCCACCCTTTCAGAATTTTTCATACAATCTTTACGAATTACTAATATTACAAAAATTATTATAACTATAACAATAATAATAAGTGATGAATGACCACTTGCATGATGCCAGTTTAGCGATTTCAGCTCAATATTCTCTGATTTAATAGCGTTTATTTCCTTCAGCAATGCTTCAATTTCAGCAGTGTGGTTGATTTTGGAAAAATTCAAGTGTGTGATTAGTTCAGCATCTCTCACTTCCTTAAATAAGTAATTTCTAAACTCGTTGTGCTGTTGCGTCGTGATATGTTGAGGTGATCCTAAAGTTGTTCGTCCTATTCTGGCAGTGCAACCAGTACTCAGCCTCAGTATGCCTTGAAAGGGTAATTCTATTATATCTTGCGTTTTTGTTGAACACAAAATGTGTGCTGTGGCGCTATCAAACTTCCTAAAGAGCCAGTTACTTTTTTCGTGCAGCTCTAACCATATATTTCCAGATTTTATTTCCCTAAAAGAACAGTAATACGGATTACTTGGCTTCAACGATGCCAGTTCGCAAGAGTGATCGTTAGCATCTTCCCAAGCCCAGTTGCCTTCACACAGATACTCGTCTTCACCATCTTTCTTACATTGGTTCAGCATAGACTGTGAAATAAGATGATATGCGTCTAATACATAGTTGTAAACTAAGAACTGTTTTTTTTGTTTTTGCCATCATTTGTATACCATCCTTTACTATAGGCAAAGTCATGATATTAAAAATATCAGAAGACTGCCTTTCAAGTAGTGGAATTGATATGTCAATTATAAGCTTTCCATCTACAAATATTGCCTTTGCGGTCATCAGTCGACATATTGCCTGGAGAATAGTATCTTTGGATTTCCCAGGCAGCCGTAACTTTTCTGGGAGGTGATCTTTTATTTTGTGTATTTCTTCTTGTAATTTTTTGGGGCTAATTAAATTTGGATTGATCTTGCCATGATTGATATCCATTAACAACCCAATTAGTTGCATTTGGATTTTTTCTGCTTCTTCAACTAGAATCTCCAACTGTCTTGTCATCATAAAGAAATGTATGGATTCCTTATAAACAGAGTAATCTGTGTTAAGAGTATCGCTTATATTCTTAACTTTTCCATTGATATTTTCAAATAGCGCTGTAACTTCGCCAGTAGTTTTCTTAAGAATATTCAAGGTGGATTCTAGGTGGTTGTGTTCATTTTCCAAAACCTTGCGCATATTTTCTTGTATCATGTTTCTATCTTCAGCATCCATCATCCCAAATAACACATGATAAAAAGACCCTATAAACTCAAACGGCGATCTTTTAGTTTTTTGTTTTCCTTGGTGAGAGAATAATCTATCGTTGTCTTGAATGTCTCTGAGTCGATCTTCCATACTTTTAAGAACCGCTCCGCACTGTTCTTCGAACTTTTGAAGCTTTTCACACACTCTTTTGCATTGCCTCAAAGCGTCATCAATTTTGTCTATCGTCATAAAATAAGCTTTCATATCATAATATGCAACCAACTTCCATGCTGATGATATTCTATTCATAGCGCCTATTTTATCCATATACAAAATTGTTCCATTTCCTAAGCCTCGAACCGTTCCCCCGACTTTAACTGTTTGTGCGGATCGCCCCGATGCGGACAACACTAACAGCATTAATATAAGCAAACATGGTGACTGATGATGGCTGTTCACTTTAGCCAATCTGGTGAAACATGATGTTGATGAATTTTGAACATGATCATCCTTTTCTTCATGTGCGTCTCGTAAAGGACATAGCTTGTGAACCGGACGTTTCAATTCTCCATTTTGCATTTGCAGTGTTACAACTCGTATCTTTCCGTCTTTGCCTTCATGAGTTTTAATAATTCTGCCCAACGGCCATCTTGAAGGGGCAGTTGCTTCATCTTTTACAATCACAATTTGATTCAGCTTTAGATTTTCTATTTCATTTCGCCATTTGTATCTGTGCTGTAATGTAACCAAATACTCATCTTTCCAGCGAAGCCAAAAATCTTTTCTCATTTTTTGAATAAGTCTCCATCGATCAAGGTAACGAATACCCCGATCATCAATCGCTTCAGAACTTCCTACCAGTGGTCGACCAATCAGGAAATGCGCCGGTGTTAGAATGGTTACCTCATCCGAGACATCGTTTAAAGCATAAATTGGGCGTGAATTGAACACCGCTTCAATTTGAACCAATAACGTAATCATTTCTTCAAATGTCAACATAGTATCTCCGATGACTCTCTTTAAATGATGTTTCATCGATTTAACACCGGCCTCCCAAATTCCTCCAAGATGAGGGCTTGCGGGGGGAATAAAATGCCATTCGATCTTTTCGGCTTCAAGCGTTTCGCATAGTGTAGAACTTCTTTTTATTGCTTCGATGAATTCTTTATCAAGTTTACGCGAAGCACCCACGAAGTTTGATCCGTTATCGGAATACATGCACTTTGCTTTGCCTCTTCTTCCAAAAAACCTTTTTAGTGTTGCAAGGAAAGCTTCAGTAGTCAGATCACTGACAGCTTCTAGGTGTATCGCCCTTGTTGACATACAGACAAATATTGCGATGTAGCCTTAAACGATTTTTGCCCTCTGCCTCGAGAGCATTTCATTTGTATGGGTCCTGTATAGTCAACACCTGTATGTGTGAATGGATGTGATACTGAAACTCTTACTTGAGGAAGATTTCCCATAATTTGACCAGTATTAAATTTGTTATACCTGCTGCAGCGCACGCACCTTAATACTTTCTTAATTGAGTTTTTCATTCCAATCATCCAGTATTTGCGCCGAATTATTGATGCTATCAAGTTGTTGCCTCCATGTAGAGTAGCTGCATGCACTTCTTTAATTATTAGCTCGGATGACCAGGACTTCTCTAATAGTATCGGATGTTTATGGTCATAGGATAACTCGGAATTTTGTAATCGACCGCCAACTCTAAGAACTCCGTTTTTGTCCAAAAACGGATGCAAAGTTGCTATTTTGCTTTTATGATGGACTTCTTTTTGATTTCTCAAATTTTTTTATTTCCGCAAAAAAAATTCATTATCTAGTAACTCATCACAGTCAATTCGCATTAACCATAATTTCTGTATAAACAGCTTAACCGCAGTAGTAAATGGCGCAAGCCAACCTATAGGATCAAACATCCTGGCAAGAGTAGATAAAGCCCGTCGTTTGGTAACTTTTCCTTTCTCTTTCGCTTTAAGAATAAATGTAAATACATTTTTATTTGGATACCACTGCAATCCAAGCGTTTTAATTGCCTCATCATCATTAATTCGCACCACTTTTAAGTCTCCCTCATCCGGGATTTGATCTAGGATATTAGTATTATTAGACATCCATTTTCGTAACGGAAACCCGAACTTCGGCAGTTGTGTCGATACATTTTGCTGTATCTCTTTGCATTCATCTATTGAATCGGTTCCTGTCATAAGATCATCCATGTAGAAGTCGTCGATTATAATTTCTTTTATCTTTTCGTCAACACAGTCGTTCCCAATGTAAGCCAAGGTTTTCTTTGCCAAGAATGGTGCCGATGCTGTTCCATATGTAACAGTTAATAATTCGAATTCTCGTATTGGTGCGTTCCTGTTTTCTCGCCATATTATATGCTCGTACGGCTGGTCATCTTCATGAATCAAGATTTGCCGATACATTTTTTCGACATCTGCTGTTAACACATTACGCCACAACCTCCATTTAATAATTATATCAAATATATCTTTCTGCAACTTTGGACCAATTTTTAATACGTCGTTTAAGCTGCGTTTATTTGTTGATTTAGCTGACGCATCAAATACGACACGTAGCTTCGATGTGATGCTATCTTCTCTGATGACCGCTTGATGAGTTAGGTAATATTTTCCAGAGTTGGTGGTTACACTTTTCATATGCCCCCTTTCTTGATAGTCTCGCATAAAGGTGACATATTGTTGCCTCAGGGCAGGATCATTCTCCAACCTTCTTTCTAAGCTTAAAAATCGAGCTACTGCTTGTTTTCTAGAGTCTCCAAGTGTATGATCTTTTTTAAATGGTAGCTTCACTATCAATCGATTGTCTTCAGAAATTGTTGTAGTTTTTTCAAAATATTCGACACATTCGTCTTGAACTGACGCTTCATTGATCTCAGGGATTTCTTCAATTTCCCAACATCTCTCTATCATAGTTGTAACTGCAGTATATTTTTTTTTGATGATTCTGCAGTATTCGTTAGCATGCCAAATAGCATCCACCCAAATTTCGTTTTTGACCAACTATTGTGCCGATCTTCTTCACACCAACACCTTCTTCTAGAATCAAATGAAGTAGGTCCTCACCAATCACGATATCAACTTTGTCAGCTTTACTGAAGTTCGGATCAGCTAAGCAATAATTTTTCCATTTTGAAACATCGTAGTCGAATGAAGCTGCCGGTTGTGCGTCTGATAAAGTAGGTAACACAATCGCTTCAACATAAAATGGTTTATCATCATTAAATCTTGATCGTACCTCTATTTGCACTGCTGCTTTTGATCTTCCTACCAGAGTTTCACCGAGTCCGTACACATTAGTTTTAGAACTCATCCTTGGAAGCTTTAGAATTTGCACCGCTTCCTCTGATATTGAAGTTGATTCAGAACATATATCGACCATAGCCCTGAACGTGATGAATTCTCCGTTAATATTTTTCACTCTAACCTGCGCTGTAGGCAAAAGCGCTTTACCTTTTTGCTTCTTGGTAACATAAGATCCCAACCTTTCTTCAGGTACTGGTAACTGCTTCATAGCCTCGTTTTCGTTACATAGCAAGGTATTGTGGCCTCTCCCACATTTTTATACTTGCAATATGTGCACGTTGTTTCTGTTGCCAAATAACTTGATTGCTTAGCAACTGCCTTTTGATTTTGAAAAGATGAAGTCTTCTTAACCTTTAACGTCTCTTGAGCCTGGTAGAGCTGTTTTAAGAAACCAAGCACGTCCTCCAACGTTTGAATTTTTCTCGTCTTCTTAACGCTGTATTCATACTGGCGAATTATTCATGGTAAAATTTTCTAAATACCACTATAGCGATAAATGGATTGGCTGCTTCAAAGTCCAACCCCATCTTCTTAATCGACCTTACTACACAGGTGGTTGTGGTGTCAAGGAGTTACCTGATGCTTGTAGCATTGTCACTATTTAAGTTTGGTTGATTCAATAGTTTTTCCACGAAACCAGAAAACAGCAACCTTTCGTTTTCATATCGCTTTCTAAATTCTTCTAGGGCATCGTCGTAGCTTCCTCTATACAATTAAAGTGTTCAATTAGTTTTGCAGCATCGCCTCTCAATGCACTCTTTAATCCTTGCATTTTCTCAGTTTTGGGTATAGATTCATTCTTATGAACCAGTGTATTGAATAAGTCATAAAAGGCAGCCCATTCGCTGCTTCCTCCTTCAAAATAAAGGATCCTTATCTCCTGCAATTTTATCTCTGGAGGTGCTACTGAATATGCAGTATTACGTGATGCAGAGTTTGATTCTCGTTGAAGTTCTTTAAGGACTTTGTAGTATTGTCTTCGTAGGATGATAAACTTATTCGATGTTTCGTCATCAGCTTCTTCTAATGAGTTGAATATTGAATTAAGGCCATTATACTCATCTTCTAGTTCAATTTTTACAACTCCATTAATCGATTTGTCCGTCGTGTCTGTTCCTTCCAACTGATCTTCGAACATTTGCAATCGATTATAAAATCTTTTTATCTTTGGATTTGTTAAGACATCCGTTTTTGTAGAAGTCTTTTCACCGCTTTTTACTGTGCTTTTCACTTCCACCTACTTTACTTCTTCATAACTTTCTAATTTATCTTTTTGAGCGATATTCAGCAATATTCAGTAGGTATTTGCGAACAGAGTTCAAGCGTTGCTCGACAAAATCATAATAATTGACTTTAAAATATTCTATATTCGCTTCGCCACTGGCCACTATCTTCGAGTGGTTACTTTGGAACTCTACCCATGCTGTCTCCGACCGTTGCCTTAAATCTTTAACTTGAGACTGACGAAACGTTTCCTCTTCAAATTTCTTGCAGATACCGTCAATGATAGCCCCAAGCGTCTTCTGGCGTTCTAATATTTTCTGAGCCATTTTAAGTCACCCGTTTTTATTAACGATCTAAAACACTTTTTACAATATTAAAACTCGTTCACTGATTTAATTTTAATTTCGAAGGACCAAATGTATAATCTTTTATTAAAATAATAGACCACACAGTTCAAGTAGTTGTAAGTTACTAAATTTTATTTACAAATAAATTCACTTAAACACTAAACAGAAATTCTTGAACTAAATACTTAAATATAACAGCAACTATCTTTGTTAGGGATCATACAAATTTAATGTGCATGATAAGAATGCAACCATAAAACCTTTTTCTTCTTGTGATAAAATGCTTTATCGGTATTTCACACATGTGCAAACCAGATGTAAAATCCTAAACACACACATAAAACACTTAAAATCTCATTATCTAATTGTGGGAAATTCTAACATCCCTTACTTAAACTGTAATATAAACATTGTTAAAAATATGTTCTATTATCTTGAACATGGAATTTTCTATATCTAGTGATAAAAGAACAAAAAATGTGTTCATACTTGAACAGTAATTGACGACAAATATAAAGAAACTTTTAAGATTTGTAAAAGCATTTTAACAAACGATCTAATCGTAAAATATCCAGATTTCTCTAAACCGTTCAATCTAACCACAGATGCAAATAACTTTGCCATCCTATCGCAGGGTCCTA
The DNA here is from genome assembly GCA_963682025.1 of Cordilura impudica. Taxonomy (NCBI): domain Eukaryota; kingdom Metazoa; phylum Arthropoda; class Insecta; order Diptera; family Scathophagidae; genus Cordilura; species Cordilura impudica. The sequence goes on along the minus strand of OY821518.1, from coordinate 179,349,585 downwards.
TTGGAAATGACAAGCCAATCTTTTACGCAAGTCGCACATTTACGAAATCTGAAATTAACTATTCGACGATAGAAAAAGAACTTTTAGCTATTGTTTGGCCTACCAAATATTTTCGATTTTACCTATAACGGATCATAAACCTCTAACATAGATTATGACCCTCAAGAAACTCAACTCAAATCTACTTCGTTGGCGATTAAAATTGGAGGAATACTATTACGAAGTAATTTACAAAAAGGGAAAGCTAAACACAAACGCTGATGCCTTAAGTCGCATAAAAATTGACCATCCAAACACAAAAAACATTAATACATTTGACACTTCATTCAGCGTTGATGAACAATCAATGACTTCAACTTACAAGTAATTTTTAGAAAGGGTAACTCTAATCCTCATATGAAACTTGAGGTAATTTTTAAAAATAAACATAGACGAACTTTTACACATTCTCATTATACGGAAGACATTATAACAGGAATGCCAATTTTTATTTGCTTTATTTAAAAGAAAAAAATATGATCTTGAGCCTGATTAATTTTCAACTCAATCATTAAAATGATAAAGATCGAAAATATTTGTAAATTTTTGTTTTTTTTTTAAAGAAGACAGCAATACAGAAAAAAAAAATAAAAAACTGAATAAAACTCCTTTTTTCGGTCTGATAAATGAAATCTCTATATGGTTCCATAGTGTTGAACTGTGTTTAACGTCTTTTCAACTTTTCAACTTTTTATATATTTTAGATTTTTTTTCTCTTAATTTGTTTTATCTCTTTATTTTAATTGCCTCAGGAAAAGGTTTTCTCTCTCTTTCTTGTCTCCAGAGAATTATATATAAATGGCTGATGAATAGCGCATTTTTTCCAATATTTTTTCTTTATGTATAAAGATTTTAGAAACTTAGACATACATGCATATGATAATTGTTTTACAGTTGTAAGATAGACTTGAATAAAGCAAGAAGCTTAAAATTTTGTTAAACAGAAAATTTCTTGTTTTTTAATCAACAAATTGGGAAAGGAGTCCCTACATTTGGTCCTTCGTAAAAAGTTCTAGAATAGTCTAGAACAGGAAAACTTAGTGACTTGGAGTCTACTAAATGTCCACACTTCGGCAGTTGACTCCCCGACAGCAACTCCAAAATTAAATAGGAAAAAGGCAATTGTTTTGTCTAGCGGAAAAATTACTCCAACGTGCCTACAGCAAATAAGTAATTAAAGTTATACTTCATCGTTCATCTCGAGGCAGTGAAGCAGTCAACAGCAAAAAGTTCAAGGAACATACATATTCAAAAGGACAACAAAGAAATTGTTTTAGAAGGATTAACAGGATGGTAAAAGGTATGTATGTATTGTGTTTTGGTTATTTTGTGCGACCATTTTTTTTATCTTTGAGAGATAAATTATAAAATATGATATATTAAAAAAAAAAGAATATTAAAAGCAGAGACTATATTACACAAAATATATTTTAACCTAAAAAAAAAATATATAATCGGAACTATCATCAAAAAAAAAGAAAAATCTACAATCGAAATCGAAAATACAACTAAAGTTGTCATCACAATTAATTTCCCACTAAATTGCTCGAAAAAATAATACCACTAAAAGTATATTTGCATAATTGTCACCACTAATAAATTGCAATATAGTTCAATTCCACTCGTTCCTATTACTTCAAAACAACTTGACCTACTCAACAAATAAAAAAGATGAACAAAATACAAATGAGGTGCCGGTATTTTAATAGTTTTTAAATAACATAAAATTGTTAAAAGGGGAAAGTGAATAATAAATAAATAAAAACAATTGCAAGTTAAAAATTAAATGATAAAACAAAACTCCAAGTTTAGTTGTAATAGAAGTTTCTAGAAAAGAAGAACAAAAAAATTTAACAATGAACAACAACCATATAGACTTCAATTTGGAAAGTTTTTTTGAAGTAAGCAGTAACAAGAACAAAAAATTAAAATAATTTACAGAAAAAAAAACCGTAAAAGTGTGACGTCATCGACTAAACAAAAGCAAGTCAGTGGTACCCAAACCATATTAAACAGGAGCCAACACTACAAGTGGTAAGTGAAAATAAAATAAATATCGGAGCAGAATAATTAATCGGGTGGATTCACTACGCCTTCTAATTAAAAAATAAATAAAAGTGATATAGCAATCGAATTTTATAGAATAAAAGAAACACAATTCTGCAAGAATTTTAATAGAAACATTGGTTTTGAATTTTTTCGAAATTTAAAATAAAAAACCTTCAGGTTGTGATTTGGTCGTAAGGGTTTGTTTTCGGTCTGGGTTGGAAAAATGACAGCATCAAAAAGGAGGTGTAAATTTGACCTTACACAATTGATCGCGTTCTGTACGAACTTTGAAAGAACTTGTCAAGATGTTAATTCGTTCGCATTTTTTGATGTTAAAAAGCAAGAGTTAGAAAGAAGATGGAAGAAGCTAGTCAATTCGTACGAAGACTATATGGTAGGAGATGATGATCAAAAGGAGGACATTAAGGACGATATGAGATATGAGGAGGCCAGCGATTTATATCAGGCCCTGAAAACTAAAATTTTAGAAAAAATAAAATCGGTCACAACAGAGCCAAATCAACCAATTAGTAGCAGATCAACATTAAAATTGCCAGCGTGCGATATACAAACCTTTGACGGTGGTTACTCCAAGTGGCCGGCCTTCAGAGATATGTTTCAGGCGGTCATTGGAAAAGAGCCATCAATGGCAGCAGCCCAAAAATTATATTATTTGCGTAGCAAAGTGAGAGGGGAGGCCTACCAAGTAATTAAGGATTTTGACTTGGTAGATGATAATTTTGAGTTGGCCTGGGAAAATTAAAAAATAGATTCGAGAATCGAAGACTTCTAGTAAGAGATCAAATAAAAAAGATTTATGCGATCTCTCCAACACACAATGAAAACATAAGGTCCCTTAGATTTGTTCAAAATGCAGTTAACGATTGCTTATCGATTTTAAAAAATTATAAAATCGAACTGCCCGATTACGATCCATTTGTAATTTACGTCATTGTTTCAAAACTTTCGGATGAAACTATGAAAGAATGGGAAGGTTCTTTGAAAAATCATCGGGAACTGCCCACCTGGACGAAATTAAATGAATTTCTCTCGGAGAAAATTGAAATTTTAGAAACGATGACTGATAGGAAAAAACCTTTGCAAAAAGAAGGCCAGTCATCAAGAACTCAGGTATTTTACACTCAAGGTGAACGAAACTTTAGTTGTCAAAAATGTAAACAAAATTACCCTTTAAGAGTTTGTAAATTATTTAAAGCCATGACGCCGAATGAGCGTTTAAAATTTGTTTTAGCAAATAAATATTGCGTTAATTGTCTTTCGACAACACACTTTAAATCAAAGTGTCAGAGCACAGGTTCGTGTACAGTGTGTCACCAAAAACATCACACAATGTTACATCTCGAAAAATTTGAAAATTCGAAAAGGGATAGTGTTTCAAAGGGACACTCACAATCAAATCCCCAAGATTATGAAAAGGCTTCAACTTCAGGTATTCAAACCGACACTCGCACTTTTAATACTCAAGTCGGAAAATTATCCCCTTCTGAAAAGAATTTGCAAGAAAATGTGCAGGCTTATTTAATTCGTCGTGAAGGAACTACAGTGTTACCTACAGCACTAATTTATATCGAAAAATCTGGAGAATTATTTACAATACGAGCGCTACTGGATTCAGGAGCAGAACGAAGTTTTATTACTTCACGCATTCAACAAAAGCTTGCCATACCACTCGAGTCGCACCCTCGTCAAATATCAGGATTTGGCGGAATGATTGTGGGGAGTTCTAAAGGTAGCTGCTTTGTTACAGTAAAACCCAGAATTTCTAATTTTAAAATAAAAATTTTAGCCGTGGTGGCGCCCAAAATTGCAAATCTTCTGCCCTCCCATCTTGTTAAACTCCGAAATTATGCAGAAATAAAAGATATACCACTAGCTGACCCCCACTTTTATCAACCCGCCGCTATTGATATGATAATAGGAAGCGATTTTCTACCTTTTATTAACCTTAAGGGGGTGCGACAAAACATATCTGGAAACTTTGAAGCTAGGGAGTCTCATTTTGGTTGGTACTTGTCAGGCCCAGATAATATGAATGAAATAAATGCATTTTCTACTACCGTTTCTACTTCAGACAATTTTCTTCTCCACGAACAAGAAAAGAAGTTCTGGGAGCTTGAAGAGTTCGAAAAGGATACTCCGACCACTGAAGCCGATAGATTTTGGGAAAATTTTTTCCGAACAACCACCAATAGACAGTCAGACGGTCGTTATGTGGTGCGTTTACCGTTTAAAGAAGAGTATCCAAGTGATATATTTTTGGGTCCCTCAAGGAACAGCGCTCTGGGTTAGTATTATCGGATGGAAAAAACCCTCGAAAAACTCCAGATTTGAAGGAATCATATCGACAAGTTCTTCAAGAATACATCAACATGGATCATATGGAACCAGGGGTTCATCACGAAATTAATGCTGAAAAACAAACTTTATTTTTTCTACCACACCATGCGGTTATAAAGCCAGAAAGTAAGTCGACAAAAGTTAGAGTGGTCTTCAATGCCTCTTAAAAAACAAACAGTGGATTTTCATTGAACGACGTTCTTCATCAATGACCCACTCTTCAAACCGATCTAATGCAGATAGTGCTTAGTTGGCCTATTATATGTTTGTCTTCACCGGCGACATTGAAAAAATGTTTCGCCAAATATTAATTCATAAAGATGATCGGACATACCAGCAAATTTTGTTTCGTAATGAAGCGGATAATTTTGTAAAAACTTTTCAAATGAAAACCGTTACTTTTGGAGTGAACTGTGCGCCATTTTTAGCTATCCGAACACTTCTGCAATTAAGCAATGACTGTAAACATTTATATCCGAATGCATCCACAATTTTGAAGAACGAGATTTATGTGGATGATATTTTGTTTGGGGGACACACTCTTGAAGAAGCAAAATTTAAACAAAATCAAATAACTCAGGCTTTGAAATCTGCAGGCTTCCCCATGAAGAAAATAACGGCCAATGATAGTTTGTTGCTGGAACACTTGGCCCGGGAGGATCTTCTTGATGAAGATTTTTTAAAATTCGGTGATTCCAGTACCATTAAAACTTTGTCAATTCGCTGGAATGCGAAGGCAGACTTCTTTTATTATGCTTTAGAACCGAGCCAAATTTTGTCCTCCTATACAAAAAGGCAAATATTATCGGTAATAGCAAAGTTATTTGACCCACTAGGATGGTTAGGGCCAGTCGTGGTGGTAGCGAAACTTTTCATGCAAGAATTATGGGAACTCAAAGCAGAATGGGATGAAGCTATCCCACCATATATGATCATAAAATGGAACAGATTTCTACAAAATTTACCACAAATCTCCTCATTGAAGATTCCTAGATGGGTACATTTTGCACCGACACATCAGATACAAATCCACGGGTTCTGCGATTCATCAGAAAAAGCTTATTGCGGTACGGTCTACATGAGAATCTCGAATTCTGATGGAGAAATAAACAGTAATTTGTTAGTTGCAAAAAGCAAGGTTGCACCGATTAAAAAGACTACAATCCCGAAACTTGAGCTGTGTGGAGCGGTTTTACTTTCGAAATTAGTAAAAGGTGTAATGAAAAACGCAAATTTCTCCTATGAACTATATTTGTGGACGGACTCCTCTATAGTCCTTGGATGGCTACAAAAACCACCGCAAACCTTAAAAACATTTGTTGCAAGTCGTGTAACAAAAATTATTAGTAACGCCAGCAATACGCACTGGAAACATGTGAAAACAGACGAAAAATCAGCGGATCTAGGGACACGAGGTTGTACACCTCAGGAACTTACAGAAAGTAAACTATGGTGGCATGGACCCACCTGGCTCATCCAGCCTATTGAGCTTTGGCCGAAACCTCGCGTATTCGGTTCAACTGATTTAGAGACAAAAAGGGTCTCGACACTGCACTTAAAGGCTACCCCAGTAGACCCCAATTGCAAAAGTATACTTACCCGGGATGAAGGTGAGTCCTACGATATACTGGAGATAATTTCGTCTTTCGGTCGAGCTCTAAGGGTCGTAAGTTATTGTTTTCGTTTCTTTAACTGTATTCGGAAACGTAATTTCAAATTTGCACAGTTTATTACTACAGAAGAAATTCAATTTGCTAAAAAGCGTCTGATTTCAAATGCTCAGAAAACCTAATTTTACAAGGAGTACAACTGTATACACGAAAACGGCCTATAACCAGAAAAAGCCGACTTATAACTTTGACCCCATTTCTCGACAAAGATGATTTATTACGTGTTGGAGGCAGACTTAATTACTCAGGATTAAGCTTTGACGAACGACATCCTATAATCATTCCTGATAAATCCCACTTTGCTACCGTATTAATTGAATAAACTCATAAAATTTTACTTCATGCTGAACACCACATCATGCTAAGGGCTGTGCGACAAGGATTTTTTACCCTTCGTCTCAAAAATATAGTTCGAAAATGTATTCGAAATTGCGTGTACTATCTACAAGCATAAAATCCAACAACAGATAATGGCCGCACTCCCCCCCGAAAGAGTTAATTTCTCGTTACCATTTACTTATGCCGGTGTTGCTGGCCCCTTCAACATAAAATCCTCTATGCTACGAAATGCTAAATTAATAAAAGGTTATGCAGCGGTATTTTTGTGCTCCTCCACGAGAGCAGTTCATTTGGAAGCTTGCTCGGATCTTTCTACAGACGCATTCCTTGCATGCTTTGACCGGTTCACTGGCCGTAGGGGTTTTCCAAAAACAATGTTCTCTGACAATGGTCGAAATTTCCTAGGAGCTAGCTCCGCCTTGCTTAAAACTCATAACGACTTCTTAAAATTGACTGAAAAAGCCTAAATAGAAAAATATGGTGCCCACGGATTCACCTGGTCGTTTATTCCACCCTATGCGCCCCACATGGGCGGTCTCTGGGAGGCTGCCGTAAAAAGCATGAAATCGCATCTAGGAAAAATAGATGGAAATCTCAACTTTACCTTTGAAGAATTTACTACAATATTGATCAGAATTGAAGCCGTATTAAATTCGCGCCCAATGCCCCCATTGACCGAAAACCCATACGAATTACTTCCTTTAACTTCAGGTCATCTCTTGAGAGGCGCCCCACTTATCGCTCCCCCTGAAGCTCCTGAAGAACCTCCATTAGAAAGCTTGAGTTATATCAAGCGCTGGGACCGGCTAAAAGCTCTTCAACATATCTTTGCGCGTCGTTGGAAAACCGAATATATCATCGAGCTTCAACGAAGAGTCAAATGGAAAACAGAACAACACAACATAAAGCCAAACGATTTTGTCATCGTGGTGGATGATCTATTACCACCTACAGAGTGGCGCCTGGGACGAATTAATAAAGTTATAAATGTAAAAGATGGCAAAGTACGAGTAGTAGAGATTAAAACGCAAAACGGAAATATAACGCCCCCGATTGCCAAAGTATGTCTCTTGCCAATTTCTCATACAGCACCTGAACCACTACCACAAAATTCATAAAATTAATCCACCCGATTTAATATTAAAAGCTATATAAAAAAAACGAGAGAAAGAGTCGCAAAACAAAATTTCTAAAATCGCAGTATATATATATTTTTTTCTTTTCATCCTCTTTAGCCATCATCATGCCACAGTATCTTTGTTGCTTTTACCATCGGAAAAGACGAACATACTTGCTGAAGTGGTACTATTGCCTTAATTGTATGGCACAAACTCATCCACATTCTGAATGACAATCCAAAAAAACGCTTTGCCATTTGCGAAAAATCACCACTCGATGGTTCATATTGAGCATCCCCATGACGTCATGACCTCGAGCTTCGAGGATGAAAACTCCCATCAAGTTCAAAATTTTAACATTGAGGTCCATGTTGTAGTAAAATCAGAAGCACCACCTATGCCACTGGAGTTATTTCTTATATAGTTACGCACACGTTCACCTCATCCAGATTACCTTGATCTGTAATGAAATCCTGATGTGGGTCACATTTCTATTGGACGAATCCTTTACTACTTCATACTTGCTGCGAAGCATTGAACATGTTTCTGGACTCCACATCTTCTCGCGGGAGAATGTTGAACTGTGTTTAACGTCTTTTCAACTTTTCAACTTTTTATATATTTTAGATTTTTTTCTCTCTTAATTTGTTTTATCTCTTTATTTTAATTGTAATATGCCTCAGGAAGAGGTTTTCTCTCTCTTTCTTGTCTCCAAAGAATTATATATAAATGGCTAATGAACAGCGCCTTTTTTCCAATATTTTTTCTTTATGTATAAAGATTTTAGAAACTTATATATACATGCATATGATAATTAAAATTTTGTTAAACAGAAAATTTCTTGTTTTTTAATCCACAAATTGGGAAAGGAGTCCCTACACATAGATTATTTGTGAATAAAAGTTAAGACTAACGTTTTGCTCCACTGTGTAGCGGGATAATGTTGATATCTACTTTAAAACTGTGGAAACTTTCAAACAGGCTGGGGGAGCATTATAAGTAACATTATAAGTAATTGGAGCATTGGATCTACGTAACATTATCTGGCGGTACTCCTGTCAATTCGTCTATCTGGCACTGAAATCGTAACCTTAGACAGAAAAATAACACCCTGAGCATTCAAAAGTGAGTTCTGTAGCCTTATTTGCAGAAACTGTTAGTTTTTTTTGGAAGACGTAACAAGAATTTTTAAGAATATATATTGGAATATATTAAGTGATACACATTTTAATATAATTATACTAATAACAATAAATTCTTCATATTTTTACAGGCCACTCGTACATTTCACATACCAGGACTTAATATACGCCCTAAATTACGAGCAAACATATCTAAAACTTTGGCAGTATCTTTACCAAACAATCCTATTAAATCAGTTATTCAAACTAGTCCTTGTTTATTATTGCAAGACTTTATGAAGTCTCCACAGTTTCTATCTATGATGGCTTTATTTGGCGGAAGTAATAAACTGACTTCGAATGTACGTTGCTTTATCCTTTCAGACAATTTTCGGTTATAATTAATAATAATAACTTAGATATTTATTCATTTGCAGAACACAACAGATTTTCAAAAATTATTTGAAGAATGCTATACAAAAATATTAGAAAACGAAAGAAACATATTTACAACGAAATCTCTCTTTGATCAAAACCCTCTTATTGAAGAACTAGAATGGCAGCAAAATACACAAAGTTCTTTATTAATGTTACCATCAACATCAAAAATGGCAACAATACAAAATTTACAAAATTTTATCAATCAATTAATGCAAACGAAAATATTTTAGCAGCTTCTAGCGATATAAAACATCAAACCAAAGCAAAAAGCTCCATCAAAATTAAAACAGCTTATAAGCCATATAATCGTCCAATTGATTGCGATAGTTATATTACTAATAACAACAATAGCAATAAAAACACTAACGACCTTTCAAAAAACTACAAATTGGATACCTTTGGTGAACATGTCAATTTGAGAAATGGCTATTTACCTCCAAGTGCGACAACGACGTTGCATCAAATTGATTTCGCTAACAAAAATTGTGGACTAGTTGGAACAAAAACAAAGTCTCCCCGCATCGAATCATCTGAAGCTAATGATTTTTTAAGTGCGCAGATATCTTTAAAAGATTTTCCTAAGATTATGGCTGTAAATAAAATTTTGGACGAAGAAAATACCTTTGGCTCGCTAGGGTTAATCAATTGTCCACAGTTTTTACCGCCGATGCAAAACTTTTCTCAACAATGTAGCAATGCTGGAAATAGAGTCGGTCCCACAAAAAAGCATTGCAGCAAAAATTAGCAGAGCGAAAAAAGGCTTGTCAGATAAATGAAACGAATACATTATCTTCAACTCCATTAACTGACGATAAATCGAGTGTCGATATTATTATATTAGACTAAGGACTAGATACACATCTTACATTGAATTCATTCAATGAAATCGACTTAACCTATTTTTCTTGCTTAAAACTATTTTTCGTATCAAGATACCGTTGCGGCTGAAATGCCGTTACCGGTTCTAAACTCTTCATCTCGGATGATGATGCAGACTCAAACCATGAATATGAACAACATACGAAGAAAACAAGATCATGAGAACCACAAGCGTCAACTTCAAAGAGGATGGATATTGACAATAATTGAAAATGTTCTCAATTTTGTTTCCACGCATAGGTAGCAAATAAAAATCTCATATTTTCTATATAAGAATGGCTGTAATATGAATCGGAATTTTTGTTTTCATGCATGGGCATGTTTGCGATTTTTAAGGCACTGGATGCACTTTTTTCGGGTAGGTTTGTTCCGCTTTTTTTGCTCCTATTCAATATCTACACTTTGTTTCAGACACAAAAGAGATATTCCATTTATTTAGCATAAAATATGAAAATGGGGAAAATGGAGGGAAAATGGGCATTTTTGCTATTTTTAAAAAGCGCAAACTGGTTAGAAGGCCCACTTACTGTCGCTTCAGAAACAATAGAGCAAGATAAGGCTGGAAGAACACACAAATCGTTGGACAACTGCAGCGATAGATATAAGAGGCGGAAACTTAAAAGATTTTAACGATGAAATTGGATGTACAAATATAAAGAATCTTTCCTACATCAATTCCGATCACAGAAACAATTGACAAAAGTGGATATCATTGAAAAAGTTGTTAAAGCTGGTCCAGTGAGAACAAAACAGATTCTTAAAAGTATATGGTACACTCCGAGCAATGCAAAACAGTTCACAAATGAGGAGGCATTAGCATTATTTCTGTATCTGAAATTAACAAAACAGCAATATCCTCGCTCAGATTGCGTGAGTTACAGCACCCACCACAGTCTTAAAAACAACAACAACAACCCAACCACCAACTAAACCAACAAGATCAGCATAAACGTTATTAATCATATTTAGGTCATAAGTAAACACGGTTGTAATAAGTAATATTACGGTGACCTTTTTTTTCCGTATATATATCAACTTAGACAGAATATTACCTTTTTTTATTATTTAGCTAAACATAGTCTGAATATGACCTTTTTCTTTTCCTCTTCTATATTTTACCATGGGTCTAAATATGATATTCCCTCATATTATGGCGATTTTTTTTTCTACTTATTTAATATTTATTATTTTCCCTTATTATATATATATATATATGTTGTTATTTTCCTTTACTTCATTCGTTGACAATTGATTGAGCTAGCCACTATACAGATAATCCGTGTGTATTCCTGTAAAATATGCCATTGATAAGCCGTCAATGTCTTTTACGAGGATGGGTTTCCATAACTCAATTTCAATAATTTGTATGTATATATGTAAGCATGTTTTTCTTTCTCAAAAAAGTTTTCTAAAATTTGTACTTATTTATATTTTTTTATTTTTCCTAAGTTATGTTTTTTTCGATTATTAATAAGATGAGCTGCATGTTCGTGGTCTATATGTAGTCAGTGATTGTGAGAAGTATATTACTACGGAACTCTTTTAATGTTTTATTATTTGGTTTAAGTAAGTGTAAATCGCGTATTAATGAGGTCTCGTTTCTTTTGTCTGAATAATGTACTCGTAATATGAGGTTATTCCTAATGCTATCCCAATTGAATTCTGTGCTGTATATATTTAAAATTTCATTCGCCTCTCCGTCAATTTTATTGCGAATGGCCCTTCATACTATTTTAGCAAAAGGAGAACCATCGATTGGTGTCAACATAGAAAGAATTTCCTCCACATTGTTTATAAAATCATATAGCAATCTCGGATTGCCATCAAATTTTGGAAGATCTTTGACAGCGTCTGGAATTTTTAAAGACTCCATGACATTCTTTGCTGTCGAGACTTGATTATCCTGGTTCATTGTTAAATTATTTACACCATTTCGATGTTCACTAATATTATTTTCAGTTTCTGGGATAGGAGTTAGAACTCTCGGAATGTAGGGACGAAATTTAGACATAAAGGGATTATTATTATTTTCTTATTCATACAAAATCATATATGTAAAAAGGTTTCAGGTGGGTTACTTATGAATCGCTGTCCTTTAAAAATACATGAATTTTGTTTGCTTCGTAATATTTATATAAAACTAGCTGACCCCGGCAAACGTTGTTTTGCCTTCAAATTTTATTTTCCCTGCAAGTATGGTTCCGTTGCAAAGTCATGGCAGATTTAAATTTCGAAGAAGAATGAAAGGTGCACTAAATCGACATAGCAATTATTGTTCAAATACCGTTTACTGAAGCAGAAATAATGGATTTATTTATTTTTTATAGCTGGGCCCGGTCCGCGTTGCTGGCAGCTTATCGCGCTAATCTCTATCGGGCAAAACACAAACAAACTAAATATTGTGCCATCTGTCGGACGAACTTCAAATTACACAGAAACACTGCTCACGCCCCATAGAGCATGTATATAATGTTTGGTCAAAACTGGTGCAGTAGTTCTTGAGTTACGGTGCAAAAACACAAAAAAACTAAATATTGCGCCATCTGTCAGATGAACTTCAAACTACACAGAAACACTCCTCACGCCCCATAGAGCATGTACATAAAGCTTGGTCAAAATCGGTGCAGTAGTTCTTGAGTTACGGTGCAAAAACACAAAAAAACTAAATATTGCGTCATCTGTCGGATGAACTTCAAACTACACAAAAACACTCCCCACGCCCCATAGAGCATGTACATAAAGTTTGGTCAAAATCGGTGCAGTAGTTCTTGAGTTTAGCGATCACGAACATACACGTAATTTTTATATATGTATATAGAGATAATTGTCCTCAAAGGGTATATTATTTATATTTTCCGAAATCTATTTGATTTTATATTTTGTTATTTTATTATCAATTTATTTGTAGAACTTATACTTGCTTTATTCTATTTATTATATATATTTGTTTTCAATATTTTTTCACTTATTTATTATTTCAATATTTGACTAACACTAATAATATTGCGGCATACATTATTGCTTAAGGTCCTGTTCATATTTTTTCACGATAATCATTCGTTAATTGTCTCCTTGTACACTTTAATAGTGATGATCCGTCACTTCAATGTATTGTGGCGATAATGCGTCGCTTTATACGTTGGTTTGTACAGGAACTACCCGACTGCGCCAATTATGAGATTGTTGTATCACGAGTTTAAAAACACAAGCTGTCAGTTTGATGTTCAATCAGAATTTATTTAATTGATTATAATTATTGGTAATATATACTTTTAGTTTAATTAAAATAAAGTTTACGTTCGCTTGATAGTCTTTTTCAGTTGTTCCCATTTAAATGGGAATTCTTAATAACTAAATACAATGATTTGTGCAATAATGCAATAATAATGTTCATTTTAATATGTTTCCCAATAAGTAAATACAACCGTGTTTACTTATGACCTAAATATGATTAATAACGTTTATGCTGATCTTGTTGGTTTAGTTGGTGGTTGGGTTGTTGTTGTTGTTTTTAAGACTGTGGTGGGTGCTGTAACTCACGCAATCTGAGCGAGGATATTGCTGTTTTGTTAATTTCAGATACAGAAATAATGCTAATGCCTCCTCATTTGTGAACTGTTTTGCATTGCTCGGAGTGTACCATATACTTTTAAGAATCTGTTTTGTTCTCACTGGACCAGCTTTAACAACTTTTTCAATGATATCCACTTTTGTCAATTGTTTCTGTGACCGGAATTGATGTAGGAAAGATTCTATATATTTTTACATCCAATATCATCGTTAAAATCTTTTAAGTTTCCGCCTCTTATATCTATCGCTGCAGTTGTCCAACGATTTGTGTGGTCTTCCAGCCTTATCTTGCTCTATTGTTTCTGAAGCGACAGTAAGTGGGCCTTCTAACCAGTTTGCGCTTTTTAAAAATAGCAAAAATGCCCATTTTCCCTCCATTTTCCCCATTTTCATATTTTATGCTAAATAAACGGAATATCTCTTTTGTGTCTGAAACAAAGCTGTAGATATTGAATAGGAGCAAAAAAAGCGGAACAAACCTACCCCAAAAAGTGCATCCAGTGCCTTAAAAATCGCAAACATGCCCATGCATGAAAACAAAAATTCCGATTCATATTACAGCCATTCTTATATAGAAAATATGAGATTTTTATTTGCTACCTATGCATGGAAACAAAATTGAAAACATTTTCAATTATTGTCAATATCCATCTTCTTTGAAGATGACGCTTGTGGTTCTCATGATCTTGTTTTCTTCGTATGTTGTTCATATTCATGGTTTGAGTCTTCATCATCATCCGAGTTAGACATAATATTCAAGGGCATGTTTTCTTCAGTGTGTCCACCAATTTCAGTGTATCTTCATCTTCGGTGCTTTCATCTTCAAACTGCATAATTTTAGAAACAACGCAAGAGTGGATGAGATCGGAACTAACATCGGACAGAGAATTGCGACATAGAAAAATGAATGTGGAAGCAAATTGTGTGATATACATTGTTTGTGTCGCAAGATTTGAAGATAAAACTGTTAAGATAATTGAACTTTATATTTTAAACAGCAATTTATGTATTTGCTTAACTCTGTGTTGTTATGATTTGTGTATTGCGAAAAGTTTCATTTATATTTAAAAAGTTGATATTTTGGATAAATTTGATTTAATGTTTAATAATCATAATTGATTTTTTATTTGAAAAAAAATGAAGCAATAACAATAAAACTTTTTTGAACCTGTAGATTTTATATTGAAAAATAAAGATGTAGTAAAAAAAATTTGTTTTTGAATTTATTTGATTTCATATTAAAAAAAAGAAGCAGTAACAAAAAAATCTCTTTCTGAATTTATTTTGTGGCCCCGAAAAGAGCCTTTTTTTATATTTTGTGACCCTGAAAAGACCCTTTTTTTTATATATTGTGGCCGTGAAAAGGGCCTTTTTTCTATTTTGTGGCCCTAAAAAGGGTCTTTTATATATTGAATTACGCATCGAATCAGCCTTCAGTCACATCCAGCTTATCCAAAGGAGCTAATAAATGAAAAAAAGAAAACTAAAAATTTTATTAATAAATAGTTCATGTATAATTGTTAAAATAACTAGTTAACACAAAAATTTATGTTATTGTCTTTAAAATAAACACAATTAAAATTTTTTTTATTTTAAAATTTTATTGTCTTTCATTTATTAATGCAGTTAGTTGACATAAAAAATTATGGCATTGTCTTTGGAAAATAATAAGAATAAAAAAGAAAATGAAAATTTTAATAATAAAAACTTAAATAATTGCATTAACAAGGAAAAAGAAGTTAACATAAAAATGTATGTCATTGTCGTGAAAAGAAACACTTATTTTATTTTGTTAATTTTTTTAATTTTTTATTTACCTTCAGTTGTTGCCTCTTATTAACAAGGTATTTACTAATGTTTTAGAGTTTTTATATAACAAAACAGTTATATAAAAATCTAAAACTGCTTTCTTATGTAATCTGCAGAGATCGGTTTCATCAAACCATCCATAGAATTCCTTCGATGTAGCCAAAATCCGACGAATTTCATTTATTACACTATGTCTTAAGTTTATGTTATGGTAATATTTCATGAAGAATTTCGTGTAAATAGAGAAGAACTTTTTAGATATATCTGAATAATACTTAGATGCTACTACAATTTTATCCACATTATGGGCCTTGTTCTATACGAATGTTGTCGCTTCTGCTGATGGTCCTTTTGCCATTTCTGGACATCTACCGCATTGGATTTTCTTCACAAAATTGGAAAAAAAAATTACATATCCTGTGTAATATTCTAGTGTTTCCAATTCATAGCTACTCATCTCAACATCCTGATGAATAGCAACTCTGCCATTGTCTATATCCACTTCATCCGTTGATATTAGAATATTAAGATTGTTTCTTAATATTGACTTTTGGTGAGATATATCCTTTGATTCTTCATTCGCTGTTCCCCATTCCAGCATAAAATCTTCGTCGTCTTAATAATTGTTGTCAGAATTATATTTGAAAGTTATTATTTTCATTGATATCAGTCGCGCTAGAATATATTGTAATTCATTGATCGAAGGATGATCGTTTGAACCACTCTTCGATCGTATCTTGAAAAACAAATTTTCCAGCGTGTCCTGATTAAATTTCCCAAAAAGAATGAAATTTACTACACTTTTATATTTATGGAACAAATGTTGGCTTAAGTCAAGGAAACACCTTAATGTAAGGATGAAACCATCGATACATTTGTTTCTCGATAAGCCTGTAAAATTAAATGTCTCCAAGTATTCTATAAATTCCAGAATGAATTCAGTTGTTTCGTGACCCCTAACAAAGTCTGCTTGCGGAGAAGAAAATGAATGATGCAACGTTCGATGGATTAATGGGGAAATTAACTCCTAAAAATTTTTTCTTTAATTTTTTTTTCAAACTTAGTTTTTCGTATTTTTTATTTAAGCAAATTTTTTATTACTTTTTTTTAAATGAATTTATTAATATTTATTATTTTTTTATGAATTATTTATTTTAAGTTTTTTTGTTAAATAAAACCTTTTTGAAAAAATTATAAATTTTTGTTTCTTTATTTTTATTGAATTTCATTTTTCTTTTAAAAAAACCAATTCATGATCTTTTGTATGAATTAGCAAAGTGCCCACCCTTATATTGCATTGAATATAAAACACTTTTTCATAATTAGATATGAAATCTTTGAAAATATTATAAAAACTATGTATGTGTTTGTTTGTTGATTTCTTGGATTGTTGTGTGTATATACAGGTAGCATTTTCAAGCGTGCTTCAACAATCAATTTTGTAAAGCGAGTCATAAAAGCGTGTTATAACTTCATAAAATGCTCACTTGGTTTTTTGATTATTGCTCTGTTACAGTGTCTCTTGTGCCAAATAACAACGCGTTACATTGTGTCCTATCTGTGCAATGTATGTGACACAGTTTATCAGTATTTTAAATTCTCATGGCCTATAAAACTTTGTTGGTTCCCATCTCTTCCCTCTTGTTCTTGCGGCAAAATCATGGTTTGCACATCCTCTATTATATATGATTCTTGCCCTAACCTCTACTAATATATGAAGATACACAACCAATAAAAACTACAGCCATCAATCAAATTTACCGACAAATTACTTGGGACAAAGACAATTTTATAACAATAGAACCTTTAACCTAACCTAAAAACAATAACCAACAAGGAACATAAAACTTACCACCCCCCAGAATCAATGGATGCTAGTTCAGGCTATATATTATAATACCCATAATACCTAAAACACAAATCATATGAATTAGCACTTTTGCAATTATTCTTCTCTAATAATTGCCAGTGTACATTTTCTTCGTCTGGAATATTTCCTGACAGACGACATACATTTTATATTTTTTATTCCAAATTAAATTTAAGCATAAGTTTGCTTCGTTCCCAATATATAAAATTGCAACGAAACACACTTATGATAAATAATTTTCAAGTTATATTTAAGAACCAATAACATCCGTTAAACATAAGTTTGCTTCGTTCCCAAGATATAGAATTGCAACGAAACACACTTATGCTAAACATTTTTCAAGCTAAATTTAAAAACCAATAACATATATATATAATTACAACAAATACATTTTGGCTAAACTAAAATTTGCTAACACAAGTTGATTTGTTCCCAAACTACACCGGAAACAAAACACACTTATGATTTTCGAATTAAATACAAAAACAATAACATAAGTTTGCTTCGTTACCAACACATAAAAATGTACTGAAACGAAACACACTTATGACAAATATTTTTGGCGAAATCAAAATTGCTAACATAAGGTGTTTGTTACCAATGCATTTATACAGGAAACAAAACACACTTATGAAATGACGAAATGACAATTGTATCTGGAATAAGTTTTAGCTATAGTATATAAACCAATGTAAATTTGGAAATCAGGCAGTAATGAAAAGTCAGTAATAAAGATAGTTTTAAACTGAACACAAAAAAAACAATTTGTCGTTTTTTTATTTATTAAAAATAATAAAGTTTTTTTTTTAAGTATTGAAAAATCAATACATAAATTGGCGCAGTCGGTAGGATACTCGGAGTATCCCGCGAATTAATTAAATATTAAATTAATAAAAAAAGGAAAATCCTTTTTTCGCGAGTTACCAGACTTTTAAGTCTTCACCGAGATCCGCGTAAGAACTATTCTAAAATTTTACACCAAGTGAAGTGTGAAAAATTTTCAAAAACTGTGAAACAATTTTTTTTTTCTTCTATAAACTGTTACTGAAAACGAAGAAAACTCTTCTAAACAAAACATTAAAAAGTGAAACAAAATTTATATATATTTTTCCTAACTGTTGCTGAACAAAAGGAACACTTTTACAAACAGGAACTTATATCTAAAAGTGATTTTAAAAAAAAAAAAAAAAAAAGGAAGAAATTTTTTTTTAAACAATATAGTTCAAAACGAAAAACTGTTGCTCTTTGCTATTGCTGAAATAAAAATAAACTGTTTTTAAAAAACCGATTAAATCAGAAGCAACAAATGAAATTATAAAATCCGCTGTGTGAAAAGAAAGAAAGCCGCCAGAAACCAGAACCACCGAAACATAATTCAACCAGAAAACATCAACCAGCAAGAAACATCAGAAGATATCAACACCCTAGAGAGAAAGAATATTTACCAACCCCATCTCCATTCAAAGTAAGAATAGATAATTTAAAACTATATTATTATAAAATTATATTATAAAATTAAAATTATTATTTTAAACAAACTGAATCAATATATATTGTAAATTAAATTACGTCCTTGATGACCGACACAAGAGACACTTCGACAGAGTAGACCAATCAATAAAGGAAAAGAAGAGAGAAAAAAAGGGACGAAAGGACATTTAATTATAGTAAAGAAAATTTTTTCATGAGTAGCGACGGGTCTAGCGATTATGAGACCGGTGGCTCTAACACAGAAACCTTTCTTTGGGTGACTGACGAGGACTCGGGTGTAGAAAACGACCTAAGAAGGACTGAAAGTAGAAGAAGAATACTTCTATCTAGGGAACGTAGGCGTTTTTACTACTATCTACGCCAACAAGATTGAGAAATCAGTAACATTACATATAAATATAAAGAGACAATTTTTTTTTTTTTACAATACAATTAAAGAAAGACATTTTTCATAATGACAGAACCACAAAACCCCCTTTCTGTTAGGATAGACCCACTTAAATACTTAGACAGACTTACCGAATTTAACGGAGATTACAGAGACCTACATAATTTTTTGAATTTAGTAGATAGAGTCCATCCTATTTTGACAGCTTATGATGCACCTTCACAATATTTATTTTCCGATATGATAAAGAGTAGGCTAAGAGGAAAAGCTAGGGAAGTTATTGAAATAAATTGCCAGGCACAATCATGGGACGATATAAAAACAATTTTGACGAATAACTTTGGTGAAAGGAGTAGCTTAGAGGAGCTATTTGATAGACTGAAAAGCGTTAGCTTTAGAAATAATAGTGTAGAATTCTATAATGAAATCAAACAGAGACGAAGGAGTCTAAATAATAAAACAGTTTCAATACTTGGAAACGGAGAAGTAGCGAATGAATGTGCAAGAAACAATATGCGTACGGTACTAAATGTGTTTAAAGAGAAAATGCCAGAACCCATGAGAACAATACTAACGTGTAGGAACCCTGATAGTTTAGAAAACGCTATGGAAATTATATTTCAGGCTGGATACGCTTATACCACAAACAATAACGGAATAATCGGAAAACCGGGAAAATCTTACCAAAAAGAGGACCACAGAAATTTAAGAAAAACGATAATTCAAATAGGCAACAACAGGGAACACGGATTTATTCTAATAATAAATTCCAAAATAATGGACTAGAAAACAACCCCAGAAACAATAACCTCCAGAACAACACTAGGTTCGAAACAATCATGGGTATACGCCCTGGAATAATATACAGAACAGTAGATATTCTCAAAATAATTCGACACAACAAGGGTATAATTATCGACCAAATCAGGGAAATTATGAACAAAGACAATATCACCGAAACGACCCACGTCCCGAGCCTATGGACATAAATATGGTCGAAATCGATCATCATCGATTCAATCCAAAGGACAATGAATATAATAATCAGAACAAATATTATCGCACACAGAATTATTACAACAATCAAGACCAGAAACATAGACCCTCGAACCAACCTAATAATCCTTTAGCTATTGTGCAAGGCCAAGACCAACGTAATTACATTTCAGAAAATTTTCATTTTCGGGCCTCACAGGAGAATTACCCCATATAATTGTTAAAGGAAAATTAAAATTTATTATAGATTCCGGAGCCACACACTCCATTGTGAACCCTGGATTATGCGACCCAAAATGGATAATAGAATCCAAACCTTTGACCCTTAAAACATTACAGAATCAGATCAAGACTACAATTATTTATAGAGTTCCTCTTTTTTCCCAGTTAGGAAAGGAAAATTATAAAATAGATTTAATAGAATGTAAGTTTCATAACTTCTATGACGGGATAATTGGCAACGACGTATTAAAACGTTTTAGAGCCATAATAGATTACAAAAGTAACACATTGATTATCAACAATCGACAGGTCCCCCTGATATACAGAAAGACTCGTGCGATTAATGACAAGAATGTCACAACCATCAATGCCAGGAATTTTTGCGTCATAGACGACGAATTTCAGAAAAAATCAGCGTTAAGCCAAATACGCACCTCACATATGAATTCCGAAGAACGGACCGAAATAATAAAAATAATTAAAAGATATAATAATATCTTCTACCACCCTGATTCTAATTTGACATTTACGAACTCAATAAAACACAGAATTAATACTATTGATAACATTCCAATCTTCACAAAATCTTACCGATACCCCTACATCCACAAGAGTGAAGTACAAAACCAAATCCAAGAGATGCTAGATAGTGGTATAATCCGTCACAGTAAGTCACCATATTCAGCGCCCATATGGATAGTTCCAAAAAAGGAAGACGCAAGTGGAACAAAGAAATGGAGATTAGTTGTGGATTACCGAAAGCTAAACGAAGTAACTGTAGATGATCGATACCCTATACCAAATATAGACGAAATACTAGATAAACTAGGAAAGTGTATGTATTTTACCACATTAGATTTGGCAAAAGGATTTTACCAGATAGAAGTTGACGAAACGAACATACATAAAACTGCTTTTACAGTTGAACGAGGTCATTACGAATTCTTCAGAATGCCATTCGGACTGAAAACAGCCCCGGCAACGTTTCAACGCCTTATGAACACAGTTCTAAAGGACTATATTAATAAGATATGTCTAGTTTATTTAGACGACATAATAATATTTTCAACATCCCTGCAAGAACACGACCAATCAATAAATTTGATTTTTAAATGTCTCGAAGACGCCAACCTAAAAGTCCAATTGATAAATCTGAATTCTTTAAAAGAGAAACAGAGTTTTTAGGACACATAGTGACCCAAGAAGGAATAAAACCAAATCCTTCGAAAATAGAATGCGTTCTCAATTTCCCAGTTCCTAAATCTCAGAAACAGATAAAACAATTTTTAGGACTTACGGGATATTACCGTAAGTTTATCAAAGATTATTCGCAACTGGCAAAGCCAATGACAAAATATCTGAAAAAAGAAAATACTGATGAAAGAAAATACTGACGAATGACCCAATATTAGCCTATCCCGACTTTTCGGCAATATTTACACTGACCACAGACGCAAGTAATTATGCACTTGGCGCGATATTATCCCAAAAAGATAGACCAATATGTTTCGCAAGTCGAACCCTAAATGAACACGAGATCAACTATAGTATCATTGAAAAGGAACTACTTGCCATAGTTTGGGCAACTAAATATTTCCGACCTTATCTATTTGGAAGAAAATTCTTAATTGAAACGGACCATAAACCCCTCACATGGCTTTTCTCAATGAAAGAACCAAATTCAAAATTGTTAGGTGGAGGCTAAAGTTATCGGAATTTGATTATAACATAAAATACAAAAAGGGAACTAAGAATTCAAATGCAGACGCCTTATCTAGGATAATACCCGAATCTCTAGAGATAAATACAATGGAACACACAACTGGAATAAAAGAAGTCGCATCACCCATTAATTTCTACAAAAATCAAATAATCATAAGGAAAATATACTCAGGCTCTACGAGAATGAAAACTACGAAAATATTCCGTAATACTAGGAAAGTTTTTCATTTTAAGGAAATGGATCGAGCAACTGCGATAACTTTAATCAAGAATCATTTCAACCCTGATCAAATCAATGCAATTATCATTGATGACAGTTTTTATCAAAATTTCAAAGATACATATGATACAATATTTACGTAATTACATTTCAGAAAATTTTCATTTTCGGGCCTCACAGGAGAATTACCCCATATAATTGTTAAAGGAAAATTAAAATTTATTATAGATTCCGGAGCCACACACTCCATTGTGAACCCTGGATTATGCGACCCAAAATGGATAATAGAATCCAAACCTTTGACCCTTAAAACATTACAGAATCAGATCAAGACTACAATTATTTATAGAGTTCCTCTTTTTTCCCAGTTAGGAAAGGAAAATGATAAAATAGATTTAATAGAATGTAAGTTTCATAACTTCTATGACGGGATAATTGGCAACGACGTATTAAAACGTTTTAGAGCCATAATAGATTACAAAAGTAACACATTGATTATCAACAATCGACAGGTCCCCCTGATATACGGAAAGACTCGTGCGATTAATGACAAGAATGTCACAACCATCAATGCCAGGAATTTTTGCGTCATAGACGACGAATTTCAGAAAAAATCAGCGTTAAGCCAAATACGCACCTCACATATGAATTCCGAAGAACGGACCGAAATAATAAAAATAATTAAAAGATATAATAATATCTTCTACCACCCTGATTCTAATTTGACATTTACGAACTCAATAAAACACAGAATTAATACTATTGATAACATTCCAATCTTCACAAAATCTTACCGATACCCCTACATCCACAAGAGTGAAGTACAAAACCAAATCCAAGAGATGCTAGATAGTGGTATAATCCGTCACAGTAAGTCACCATATTCAGCGCCCATATGGATAGTTCCAAAAAAGGAAGACGCAAGTGGAACAAAGAAATGGAGATTAGTTGTGGATTACCGAAAGCTAAACGAAGTAACTGTAGATGATCGATACCCTATACCAAATATAGACGAAATACTAGATAAACTAGGAAAGTGTATGTATTTTACCACATTAGATTTGGCAAAAGGATTTTACCAGATAGAAGTTGACGAAACGGACATACATAAAACTGCTTTTACAGTTGAACGAGGTCATTACGAATTCTTCAGAATGCCATTCGGACTGAAAACAGCCCCGGCAACGTTTCAACGCCTTATGAACACAGTTCTAAAGGACTATATTAATAAGATATGTCTAGTTTATTTAGACGACATAATAATATTTTCAACATCCCTGCAAGAACACGACCAATCAATAAATTTGATTTTTAAATGTCTCGAAGACGCCAACCTAAAAGTCCAATTGATAAATCTGAATTCTTTAAAAGAGAAACAGAGTTTTTAGGACACATAGTGACCCAAGAGGAATAAAACCAAATCCTTCGAAAATAGAATGCGTTCTCAATTGCCCAGTTCCTAAATCTCAGAAACAGATAAAACAATTTTTAGGACTTACGGGATATTACCGTAAGTTTATTAAAGATTATTCGCAACTGGCAAAGCCAATGACAAAATATCTGAAAAAAGACGCTTCATACCGAAATTGCTTCGACACTCTAAAGAAAATACTGACGAATGACCCAATATTAGCCTATCCCGACTTTTCGGCAATATTTACACTGACCACAGACGCAAGTAATTATGCACTTGGCGCGATATTATCCCAAAAAGATAGACCAATATGTTTCGCAAGTCGAACCCTAAATGAACACGAGATCAACTATAGTACCATTGAAAAGGAACTACTTGCCATAGTTTGGGCAACTAAATATTTCCGACCTTATCTATTTGGAAGAAAATTCTTAATTGAAACGGACCATAAACCCCTCACATGGCTTTTCTCAATGAAAGAACCAAATTCAAAATTGTTAGGTGGAGGCTAAAGTTATCGGAATTTGATTATAACATAAAATACAAAAAGGGAACTAAGAATTCAAATGCAGACGCCTTATCTAGGATAATACCCGAATCTCTAGAGATAAATACAATGGAACACACAACTGGAATAAAAGAAGTCGCATCACCCATTAATTTCTACAAAAATCAGATAATCATAAGGAAAATATACTCAGGCTCTACGAGAATGAAAACTATGAAAATATTCCGTAATACTAGGAAAGTTTTTCATTTTAAGGAAATGGATCGAGCAACTGCGATAACTTTAATCAAGAATCATTTCACCCCTGATCAAATCAATGCAATTATCATTGATGACAGTTTTTATCAAAATTTCAAAGATACATATGATACAATATTTTCGGCTAACAAATATTTCAGAGTTATAAAATGCAGAAATAAATTCACTGATATAGAAGACGAAACTGAACTGACAAAAATTATCGAGATGGAACATCTAAAGAAGAATCATAGAGGAATTCAAGCTGTATACGAAGAATTAAAAAGAACTACAACCCGAATTTAAAGTTGAGAATAACTCAATTCATAAATAATTGCGAAATATGCACTCTAGAAAAGTACGATAGGAACTCTCCTAAAATACCGTTTAAAATAACAGAATCACCTACCAAACCACGAGAGAGAGTACACATAGATGTATTCTATACCCTAGACAAAAAATTATTCATGACTATGATTGACAAATTTTCAAAATTTGCCATGGCCTTCCAAATTAATGGAAGATCCTGGACAGAATTCAAGACAAAACTACTGCATATAATAAATACATATGGGAAAATAGGAAAGATAATTGTCGATAATGAATTAGGCTTCAAAGCAATTCACATGCAACAATTTCTGAATAATGAAGACATTAACATACATTTTGCATCCAATAGCAATCATACTTCAAATGCGGACGTGGAAAGACTTCATAACACTATTAACAAACACATAAGACTATTAAGACATGATGAAAAGAACAAAGACGAGACAATGGAAGAAAAAAATGTTTAGAATCATAGGATTCTACAACAATACAGTGCACAGCACAACTGGCATTAGGCCAATAGACTTCATTAATGGAAAGATATACGAAAACGACTATATGAGAATCCACGATATAATCGCCGCAAAGAAAGAAAAATATATACATAAAATGAATAAGGATAGAAAGGACGTAGAACTGGAAGACGGAACTAATTTTATTAAAGAAATTAGAGGTGGAAAAAACCACCGGAATAAAATAAAATAAAATAGATGAAGAACATATAGAAACTATAAAAACCAAACACAAATATTATAAGACCCTCGTACGACCCAAGAAAAAATATCAAGATAGGGACAACCCAACTATCAAAATTAGATAATGACCGATCCCACTTAATTTCAGATGATTTGGTAATAATACTGACTCTCTTTGGAACCACTACGATGCAGACAATTGACATTGTGGACCTAACAGCGAATAACGGAATTATACCAATTAAAACTGCAGACTTTCGACCCATTGAGGACTACAACAAAGTAGACAAATCAGAATTCCTGCACAGGGAGTGTATTTTTATAAGTCATATCGTGACCACTGAACGGGTGCAACCAAATCATAAAAAATATCAGCTGTTCAGAACTTCCCAATCCCTGTAAATCAAAAAATAAAATCATTTATCGGTTTACTCGGCTATTACCGTAAGTTTATAAAAGATTTTGCTAAAATATAATTTTGCTAAATTTAATCTTCAATTCTTCCTTTATTTTTGTTTGAACATATCACACATTTTTATTATCTTTCTATTTTTGTTGCTTTTTTTAGTTTTTTTATGCTCTTCCTTACTTTCTTATGTTACTGTTTAACTTTTTTTCACTTTTGTAAAAACAGCTGTTAATAAATACTGGGAATGTGTTTGACGTAGGAGATTGAATATCAGTATGTAAATATGAATAATTACCAATTGTAAGATAAATACTAGATGTATTTTTAAATATTTGTGAATGAACTACTTGAATCTCTAATATGTTTTTTATGAACATAGACACATATTTAAGAATTTTATTCTCATTATGATTAGTTAAGTATAAGAGTGCTATGCAAATCTGCGTTGAAGAGTGTACTAGTCATGCAACTGTATTTTACTTGCGTTTATCAAATTGTTGCTACTTACTTTGAACTTATTGCATCTCTGGTACAATGTTTCGCTACTTCATAGTTCTAGTATTATTAAAATTTAATTATTGACAGGGATAAACAGTGTTATTTTAATTTTGAAAAAAAAACTAATTTCCTTTTGTATAAATTTTTATATAAATTTTTACTGCAGCAATAATGTTATTGTATTTAGTTATAAGATTTGTTTTGTTATTTCAGCTTCAATTTATAACGTCTAATTATGACATCAGTTAACTTGAATTTAGGTCCTATTGTCAGTGATGGTGATGTTGAAAATACATATTTACGTGGTATGGAATCTGATTTAAAAGTGGGTCATTGTAATGTTCAAAGTATTAAACCAGCACGTAATTCAGTAGAGTTTGATGAATTTGAAAATCTTATTAAAGAGTCATGTTTTGATATCGTTGCAGTAACTGAGACTTGGCTAAAACCTGAGGTTCCAAGTGATGTTGTCAATATTCCTGGTTATGTTTTTTTCAGAAATGATCGCCCTCGTGGACGAGCTGGAGGAGTTGGTATCTACGTTTCGAAGAGTATTCGGCATAAGATAATTTTAACAGAGTCATATTATGGTGAATGTGAGGTACTTTTTATAGAAATACATATGGTTGGAGGCGTCATTTTGGTAGGTGTTGTTTATTTACCCAATGGAAATGTAGATATTGAATCAATGATAGGCGATATTTTTGAAAAATATAATCATATAATATTAGTTGGGGACTTTAATAACAACTTATTTGATTTGTTATATCAAGGAAAATTCGCTCTTTTTGTGATCGCTCCAATCTCTTAATAGGGCACAATTCTGTTCCCACACATTTTGATGTTCGGAATAATACTACATCGCTCTTAGACTATTTTCTATTGAGTAGTCAATCTCTTCTTAATACAAGTGGTCAATTCCAATGTCCGTTTCTTTCATCCCATCATTATTTTATTTATGGGTCATTTAAGTTGTCCTTAATATGTAATCAAGTTTCAGATGAGTATATTGAATACCGGAATTAGGCGTTATGTGATAGTGGAAAATTGGCCGCTTGTGTGTTGGATCATGATATCTCTTCCTTTTATAATACAATATATGTTAATTGTCAGATTTCAATACTGGATTCTTTAATATTAAAAATATTTGTTTTGGTTCCGTTGACCAGATTTAAAGTAAAACAGAGGTCGACAAAATGGGTAAAGTCCGGCGAAATAATATATGCAAGATCTCTTACAGGGCATATATGAAAGATCCCACTACATATAAATGGAGTGTATTTTGTAAATATAGAAACAGAGCCAAGAGAATTATACGCAGAATTAAAAAAGGTTATTTTGGAAAAATATTCGATGGTGTCAGTTCTAAGGATATGTGGAATCGATTAAGAGTAACTGGTACTGGAAATTCAATCCCTGACAATGTTGATTTAGATGTTAATCATGTAAGTGACAATTTTTTGGATGGTTTGTGCATTAGTTCAAGTGATGTACTTAACTATACACATTTTGAACGACCAGATCAAATATTTTCCTTTGAACGTATTGCTATATCTGAGTTGTTTACAGCTTTCAATAGTATCAAGTCCAATGCTTGTGGTATCGACGGAATTCCACTAAAGTTTTTAAGGATAATTTTTCCTATGTTAAGTTATCACATTTTGCATTTATTTAATTGTATAATAACAACTTCAGTCTTTCCTAGAAGGTGGAAACTTGCGAAAGTAATACCGATTCCCAAAATAGGTACATCATGTTACGTATTCGGTGATACTATGTTTGATGTGAAGCTTGGATATAGGAGGCATGCTAGTTTTGTCTTCCGAATATCTACAGTCTGGCGGGGTTCTTTTATCCAGCAACACTGTTCGCGTAACAAATAAAAAAAATCTTCGTGCCTCTTTTTTAAACAGCCAGATTAAAATAAAAATATATTCAAATAAAATGTCCGCAAGTTGTACATAAATGAGGTCTGGTGATTTTGACCCCGGAGCATAATTTTTCCCACCCATAGAACACCTATGGCAACCCTAATGCTCGTTGTTAATGAATTTCCCCTATAACCGATCTTTTCAATTAAATTAGCCACATAATCCTTCTTTTAACATTCCTCTTTAATATAAATTTAGAAATTCATGTTATTAATATCTACAAAATTTTAAATAAATAGAAAACTATAAAATATAAGTATTTTATTAAATATAAGAAAATTATTATATATAAGTTATGTTTATAATTTACGTTTTTTTTTTTAATTTTTTTCTTTCTTTTATCGAACCGAATGTCGAGGGATAGACGTGAAATGAAGATTTTAAATGTACATAAGATATAATTTTGCTATGTATATAGTCATTGAACTTATTAAACAATGAAAACAAAAAAAAATGAGTTGGTTTGCGTCTCGGCTGACTCTCAACAGTTAATAAAGTATGCAAATTGTTTTTGTAAAAAGTATTATCAGGTAGACGAACAACAAGAAAAATAAATGAATTATTAAATTGTTTAGAACTTACAGTTTCGGAATAAACCCCTATTTTTTGGAATCCATCGAAGCTGTCACAAAGGCTTTTCTGACTGGAACTGTTGAATGAATGCTGCTAAATAATGATTTATTTATTTTATATTTTTTTTATTGTTGTTGTCACTTCCACTTTTTGTCAATAAAAGAGAGTTATTAAACTTTAAATTGTGAAAGTATGTAAGGATAGTAACAGTATTTAGGTTAGATAATAATAAACGAAATTAAAACAGGACTTAATACTCTTTTAAATATATTAAAATAACTATTATATTGGTTACATAAAAAAAAATTCGCAGACAACCGAGTGTGGAAGCAAACCGATGATGACTGATTGCTTGTTTGTATATCTTAATTACATATTAATCAGCAATAAGTATTTAACATGTTAGAAAGGGATCAATATATAATAGTTTTAAGTTTTTTTAGTGTTTTGTCTCTCAAATCGTACACACGTCTTTCTTTGTCAGTTGATCGCGTGTAAATGTTATGTCCGTGCCTTGTCCGTGTTAAATAACTTAAAATACAATTATAAACAAAATTAGTGGAAATAGAAAAAAAAAAAATATAATATTAAATCAAACTTTTCAAAACAAAATCAAAACCAATAAACATACATATATCGCAAAAAAAATATAGAACAACAAAGAATACATTATTTATATACGAAATAAAAAAAAAATAGAAAACATCTCTTTAACATCACAACTTAAAATAAAAAACAACAACAAAAATATCAATTACAAGTTCTTAAATTAGTAAACAAACACAGCATAAAACAAAATATTCAAAACAAAAACAAACATATCACTTCAACAGTCAGCAAAAAAAATAGAAAAAAAAAATCAACCATCACCGCAATGCAAAAACACCATCTACAGCAGTCAAGCCTTGTCGTTACATTCAACCACACAAAGGGCTTTTATGCTTCTCAATGCAAGTGTCATTGTTGTTGGTAATTTTGCCTCCCATAACTTCTTTTTACTTTTATTAACATAGTACAAGTGGTGATGTATTCGTTTTGCTGTTGGTTATGTTAGTGATGAAGGCATAGCACTGGTTACTAACGATTACTTGTCACTTGTACTATTGTTTTTTTTTTTTTTTTTGGAATATTGACTTAGATTTTTATTAATTTTGTAATGTCAGGTAAATTCAGAATAGACTTCTGTAACATACGTGGACTGAGGACTAATTTTTTCTCTGTATATGCCCACACTCGCTTCCATCGGCCGGATGTTTTCGCCTTATGTGAGACCCAGGTGAGTGAGGATGCTGATCCACAGGATTTTCATGTACCTGGTTATTACCTTCTATCCCTTTTTTCTTTCCATAGGGGCCTTGCAATGTACATTCGTGACAATGTTGTGTACCAGTTCCAGCAACATTATAACTGTAATGATGCAGAATTTAACTCACTTTGGGTTAAGTTCAAAATCAGGTCACACATTTTACATTTCGGGTTTCTTTACAGAAGCCCAAACATAGAAAGGGAGCATACCTATAATAGCTTCGATGCCCTTTCTGAATCCATAACTAGAATCCTAGAGAGTTGCCGAATAGCGAAATCGTAGTTGCCGGCGATTTTAACATTCACAACTCTTCTTGGCTTCACCATTCGAGTCAAACAACTCCCGAAGGCCGTTACGTTGAGCTTTTCGCCGCGCATAACCACTTAGCGCAACTAGTGAATGAACCAACGCACATTCCGTGCATTGAAGGGCAAAGACAGAATACTCTCGACCTTTTTCTAACTTCACACCCTGACAAGTATGAAGTGAAAATACTTGCACCTCTTGGTAATTCGGATCATTGTACCATTTCCGCTTCTTTTTCGTACTCTGTACTTCACAGTGTTTCAACACCAGCTATGAAACGCTCAGGCTCGTTGGGCCGAGCTCAACGATTTCTTCAAGCATTTCAACTGGAAACTTTGTTTCCTAGGTAATAATGTTGATGCTGCTGCGATAATGGTGGAAAAAATAATAGTGCTTGGTATGAAATTATTCATTCCATCAAAGCGCATTTCGGCTAAACCTAATCAAAAATCTTGGTTTAACCAGACTTGCAGAGATGCAGTCCGATCCAGAGAGGAAGCATTCAGACTTTGGCGTGAAAATAAAAATTCCGTCACTGAACTGCTACGCAAACAGGCGAGAAATGAATGTGCCAAAGTACTAAGGCGCGAAAAATTTCTTCACGATCAGCGTCTTCGTGCTAAAGTTCTTTCTGCTCCTCGGGGCAGCAAGAGCTTCTGGTCATTTGTTAAAAGAGTAAAGAATAATGCTAGTTCTGCTATCCCAACTCTTATAATGAATGACCAAATATTCACTGACCCGGTTGATAAGGCTAACCTTTTAGCTGAACTTTTTGCAAAAAATTCATTATTGCCGGATAGCGATCAACCACTGCCCGAACTCGTAAGAGTATCTTGTACTATGCCTAAAATATTCTTCCGAGCACGTGCAGTTAAAAAGGTTCTTTCGGATCTCAACATTAACAAGTCTCCGGGACTGGATGGTATACCAGCACTGGTGCTGAAACAGTGCTCTTCGACGCTAGCCAGTCCATTGGCCAACCTTTTCAGCCTTTCGTATCGTGTGGGAGTCTTTCCCTCTTGCTGGAAGGTTGCTAATGTCCAGCCAATCCCTAAAAAGGGTGCGGCTAATAACCCTGAAAATTACCGTCCAATTGCAATTTGCTCTGCGCTCTCAAAGGTGATGGAGAGCATGATCAATTTCCACCTTGTGAACTACCTAGAGGCCAACTCACTTCTTAATGATCGACAGTATGGCTTCCGTAGAAATCGTTCCACGGGAGACCTGTTAGCTCTACTTTCTGAGCGCTGGAGTCGATCCATTCGCAATTTTGGCGAAAGTAAAGTGGTTGCTCTGGATATTTCCAAGGCATTCGACCGTGTATGGCACGGTGCATTGATATCAAAGCTTATTGCATTTGGGGTCGGTAATGACTTCTCTCGATTTATATCGAGTTTTCTCAGAGACCGAACAATACGTGTTGTTATTGATGGGGTCTCATCTAATGAGTTTCAGCTTAATTCAGGGGTACCCCAAGGTTCCGTTTATAACAAGAGTTTTAGTCGACGGCCGGGGTAGTTCGGTCGTCTCCAGGGTCAGCGTAAGGACCCTTAAACCTTATGCAATAAAACACGATAGCCTTTCAGTTACAATGTAATTTATTAAGTGCTAATTTGTGTATATATATAGGTTCACCTGTATCTATATATGTATGAAGACGCGACTGACAACAGTTCTGCTTTCGTATTATCGGGAGGTCGGCTATGCTAGCCGGTAGCTGGTGACTTGAGTATACTGGTCGGCAGATGGCGGCGCAGTGGTTGACTCGGTTGACAGGTGGCGCGATTACTGGCCGGCAGGTGATGGCGTAGTGGTTGACTCGGGTTCGTCGAGCGACAGGCGTTACGACTACTGGCTGACGGATGGCAGCGTAGTGGTATGCTGGAGTGCGTCGGTCGACGGGCGGTGCGACTACTGGCCAACAGGTGGCGGCGTGATCGGTCGTATGATGGCTTGGATGCGCCGATTGCTGATTTCGGCGCTGAGTTGCTACTGGCAGACAGATGGCGGCACCGTGGGTGGCGTGGATGTGCCGGCTGATGGTAGCAGGAGTGCGGTGATACTGGTCGACAGATGGCGGCACAGTAGGTGTCTTGGCACGACTATGCTAGCAGTCAGATGGCGGCACAGTAGATGGCCTGGCACGACTATGCTAGCAGGCAGGTGGCGGCACAGCGGATGGCTTAGATGCGCCGATTGATGATTTCGGCGTTGCGTTGCTACTGGCAGACAGATGGCGGCACAGTAGATGCTTTGGTGCGCCGGCTGATGGTATTGGTAGTGCGGCGACACTGGCAGGCAGATGACGGCACCGTAGGTGGCGTGGATGTGCCGGCTGATGATATCAGGAATGCGGTGATACTGGTCGCCAGATGGCGGCACAGTAGGTGTCTTGGCACGACTATGCTAGCAGTCAGATGGCGGCACAGTAGATGGCCTGGCACGACTATGCTAGCAGGCAGGTGGCGGCACAGCGGATGGCTTAGATGCGCCGATTGATGATTTCGGCGTTGCGTTGCTACTGGCAGACAGATGGCGGCACAGTAGATGCTTTGGTGCGCCGGCTGATGGTATTGGTAGTGCGGCGACACTGGCAGGCAGATGACGGCACCGTAGGTGGCGTGGATGTGCCGGCTGATGATATCAGGAATGCGGTGATACTGGTCGACAGATGGCGGCACAGTAGGTGGCCTGACACGACTATGCTAGCAGGCAGATGGCGGCACAGTAGATGGCTTAGATGCGCCGCTTGATGATTTCGGTGTTGTGTTGACACTGGCAGACAGGTGGCGGCACAGTAGGTGGCGTGGCTCGGGCGTACAGGTAGTCGATGGCGCGACCGGTCGGGAGAGCGTCAGCAGCCTGCAGAAGGCGGTAGTGCGACTAGAGTTGCTGTCGTGAGCTGCGCTGTGTCTTGGCCACCTGTAATGATAAGAGCGGGGTTAGTCGGGAGCAGTCAGCACAGGCCGCTGGATTTGAGAGCAGTCAGCCGTTAAGCCGCTGGATTATCGGGAGCAGTCAGCCGTGAAGCCGCTGGATTATCGGGAGCAGTCAGCCGTTAAGCCGCTGGATTATCGGGAGCAGTCAGCCGTTAAGCCGCTGGATTATCGGGAGCAGTCAGCCGTTAAGCCGCTGGATTATCGGGAGCAGTCAGCCGTGAAGCCGCTGGATTATCGGGAGCAGTCAGCCGTTAAGCCGCTGGATTATCGGGAGCAGTCAGCCGTTAAGCCGCTGGATTATCGGGAGCAGTCAGCCGTGAAGCCGCTGGATTATCGGGAGCAGTCAGCCGTTAAGCCGCTGGATTATCGGGAGCAGTCAGCCGTGAAGCCGCTGGATTATCGGGAGCAGTCAGCCGTTAAGCCGCTGGATTATCGGGAGCAGTCAGCCGTTAAGCCGCTGGATTATCGGGAGCAGTCAGCCGTTAAGCCGCTGGATTATCGGGAGCAGTCAGCTGTTACGCCGCTGGATTATCGGGAGCAGTCAGCCGTTAAGCCGCTGGATTATCGGGAGCAGTCAGCCGTGAAGCCGCTGGATTATCGGGAGCAGTCAGCCGTTAAGCCGCTGGATTATCGGGAGCAGTCAGCCGTTAAGCCGCTGGATTATCGGGAGCAGTCAGCCGTTAAGCCGCTGGATTATCGGGAGCAGTCAGCCGTTAAGCCGCTGGATTATCGGGAGCAGTCAGCCGTGAAGCCGCTGGATTATCGGGAGCAGTCAGCCGTTAAGCCGCTGGATTAATATGGATGACAACCGGTACCGATCGTCTTTAAAAAGTTGGAAATATCTTTAGTAAGATACACCGTTCAGCTTTAGCGCCGAAAAATCAATTGCCATCCTCAGACCAACCTTGCTTTCTTATGTATATAATTTCATATACCAAGTGAGAATTAAAAAATATCATTTGCTTTAGCCACTTAATAACTATTTTTAGCAGGCAGAAGTGTGGCTTGTTTTGTTCATGTTTGGTTGATTGTATTAAAATGATGTGTGGCTGGTCTGTTGTTCGTGTTTGGTTGAACATGTATGTTTTATTGTTGTGACGTAGGTATTTGTTTATTGAGAGCTATTGTGTGGTTGATCGTGTATGTTGATGTATAGTTTTATGTGAGGGCTTGGCTTGGTTGATGTTTAGTTGAATGTGTATGCTTTACTGTTGTGACGTAGATGTTTACTAAATGAGAAATGATGTGTGGCTTGGTGTTATTGATGTTTAGTTGAATGTGTATTTATTATTGCTGTGACGTAGGTATTTGTTTTATTGAGAGCTATTGTGTGGTTGATTGTGTATGTTGATGTATGATTGTTGTATGAGGGCTTGGTTTAGTTGAATGTATATTTGTTACTGCTGTGAGGTGTATATATTATTATTGAGAAATGATGTGTGGTTGTACGTGTATGTTGATGTGTGGTTCTGTTGCCTTTATATAGAAGCTGGGCTGTTGTTTATGTTTGGTTGAATGTGTACTTGTTGCTGTAGATATGTTATTATTGAGAGTTGAAGTGTAGTTTAGGATAAAAGCATGGTTTGGTTGATGTTTAGTTGAATGTGTATTTATTATTGCTTTTACTAGAAGCTTGGTTTGGTTGATGGTGGCTTTTATGTGCAACGCAATTTGCGTTGTTACATCCCCCCCTACTTCGGGGAGCGATGCTCCGTTAGTGAAGATGTTGGTTTTTGCGGTGGGCGAGTTTTTGGTCCTGGGACCTGCACTACCAAAAGTTGAATTTTGGTAACTTTTACCTTTTCAGAAGAAAAGGCTCGGTCCGAAATTGATGTCTGTTCTACAGCTTTTTTTTTTTTTTTTTTTTTTTTTCTATAAGGAATTTATAACTTAAATACATTTGGCTGTTCTACAGCTTGAATATATAAAAGAAGTCTATTTTAGACCATTCTTACCACCTGCTGGTGTCCTCTGCATTCCAGACTTGCCAATGTCCTATTCAGAATGGTAACCTTTATTGGGTGCTTATTTTTTTCAGTATGAACTGCCGGTGTTTCACATATCGCTCCGGTTTTTTGATGCGAACCCCATTAAAAAGCTGTGCGGCTGTGTACTGGGGGTCAGGGCGGTTGTGGCGTGGTGGTTTAACTACCTGGGCTGGTGTCGGTGCTGATGTTGATATTGGTGGAGCTGCAGCTAACACATGTGGTGAAGGGGTGTTCGTGATGACTGGGATCGGGTGTTGCTGTGTCATAGTGTGTTGCTTATGACCAGCTGCTTGTGGTATTGCCCTTATGCTGTGTATGGGTTGAGGGCGAGGAGTATGGGTGACCCGAATCTTTTTCCCTGGGGCTGTTGAAGGTGCTCCTTGGCGTTGGAGTAGTTCATTACGGGTGATGGCTTCAGTTGGGGGTCGATATGGGTTCGGGCGTTTTGGTGTTGATGGGCGAGTCGGCTTTGTTAATTTACGCTCCATGTTACTTACTAGCGATGAACTGTTAGAACGGTTAAGTGTGGATTTCGGTTTGTTCTGTTTTATAGATGTTGATGGTGTGGCGGATGAATTAATAATGAGTGATGTTCTTTGTATTGTTCGCCTTTTATACCTTTTTTTTGTATGGGATTCTATTAAAAAAAAATTTTCCCTCTCTTGTGGTGTGGCTTCAAGTCCTGTACGTTGACTTTTGTTAAGTTTCCGTTGTTGTTCGCCACTTCTATTATATTTGATGCGAGGTGTTGGGTGACGTAGACGGATTTCGTGCTTGGCAATAGTGCACATGCCACTGATCTGGGCGAACTGGGTTTTCTGGTCTTCTATCAACCCCATCAGCTCATCGTTTTCTTCGGTCGTTAGGAAGGTTCGCTCGGTTATTGAATGAATGGGGATTACCGATGTGGACAGGGTGACCTTCCGGGCATTGTATTCGATTTGTACGGTGTAGACGTTTAGACGGGCTACAAGTGACTGGTCGGCCATTTGAACGGTCCCACGGCTATTCGTTCGTGGAACGTTCATCCTTTCCAGTTGTTCCCCTATGGTTTTGTTGATGTAAGTACAGGAGGCACCCGTATCCACGAGCGCTTGCACCGCGTACCCTTGCAGCTTTATTTCTAAATAATATCGGCCATCTTTTTCAGGTGGGGAGATGGTGTTGCGTTTCGGTTGTTGCTTGTGGCAATTGCAATCCCGGGTGAGGGTATTATCCCGCCCGCAATATGAACAAAACCTTCTGGGATGGTTTGGGCAGTCCCCACGTTTGTGCCCCTGTGCTTTGCATTGCCAACACCGGTCCCAGCGATGATATTGGCCCTCGACGACCATGTGGGAGGTCGGTGGCCGTTCTTCTCTTTTCAGGGACTCATATTCGTCTGTCAAGGCAATCAGTTCATCGAGGGTGGCGAAGTCGTTGCGTCGCACGTAGTGCCGATATTCGGTGCGGAGGCCGTCATATATTCGGTCCAGATGATTGGCTGTCCGTAGCTGCGGGTGTTGTCGGGCGAGCGTTAGCATGCTTAATATGAAATCTTTTGCCCTTTCACGGTTGGTCTGCCTTCGATTATAAAAAGATTGTTCGAGGTGTGCTAAATGCCGTTTCGGCAGGAAGAATTTCTCTGCCTCATTTCTGAACTCGGCCCATGTAGTGATATGGCAGCGTTTGACCCGATACCATTTGAGGGCATTGCCATTAAGGACCCCCAGCAGAGATGGTAGTAGTCTGTCCAGCGCAATCTGGTGACATTCCGCTAGCTCCTCGAATCTTTCCAGAAAATCTACCAGGTCATTATCATTGCCGCCATACTTAAGGTCCCAGCGGTGGACAGTGGCCATTATTTCGCCCTCTGAAATTTCAGACCTCCGCGGGGTTCTTGCCTCGGGTGAGGGTTTAGCGCTGCGTGGCGGAACTGGTATGGTGGTGGCCTCCTCGTGGATAATTTTATTTTCTTCCGACCTCACCTCATCTTCTAGATCTTTTAATATGTTTTCGGTGGACGGTCGCAGTCTTTTTGTGCGAATATAGTCGACCAGTTTTTTCCGTAGGTGCTCCACCGTGAAGCCGACACTGTTTATACCACATTTTCTACAATGTTCGATGAGCTGTTCTTTTCGTAGTAGATAGACCCAGCCGTGTGTGTCGGTAGTTAGATTATTGGTGGTTGAGAACTCCGGGGTGTTGTCAGGTTGTCTTGAACCCAATTCGATCTCGTTGGCGGTTCTTTCGGGCTTTCCGCATTCCATTTTCGAATTGGGTCCCTGCTCGGGCGCCATTTATAACAAGAGTTTTAGTCGACGGCCGGGGTAGTTCGGTCGTCTCCAGGGTCAGCGTAAGGACCCTTAAACCTTATGCAATAAAACACGATAGCCTTTCAGTTACAATGTAATTTATTAAGTGCTAATTTGTGTATATATATAGGTTCACCTGTATCTATATATGTATGAAGACGCGACTGACAACAGTTCTGCTTTCGTATTATCGGGAGGTCGGCTATGCTAGCCGGTAGCTGGTGACTTGAGTATACTGGTCGGCAGATGGCGGCGCAGTGGTTGACTCGGTTGACAGGTGGCGCGATTACTGGCCGGCAGGTGATGGCGTAGTGGTTGACTCGGGTTCGTCGAGCGACAGGCGTTACGACTACTGGCTGACGGATGGCAGCGTAGTGGTATGCTGGAGTGCGTCGGTCGACGGGCGGTGCGACTACTGGCCAACAGGTGGCGGCGTGATCGGTCGTATGATGGCTTGGATGCGCCGATTGCTGATTTCGGCGCTGAGTTGCTACTGGCAGACAGATGGCGGCACCGTGGGTGGCGTGGATGTGCCGGCTGATGGTAGCAGGAGTGCGGTGATACTGGTCGACAGATGGCGGCACAGTAGGTGTCTTGGCACGACTATGCTAGCAGTCAGATGGCGGCACAGTAGATGGCCTGGCACGACTATGCTAGCAGGCAGGTGGCGGCACAGCGGATGGCTTAGATGCGCCGATTGATGATTTCGGCGTTGCGTTGCTACTGGCAGACAGATGGCGGCACAGTAGATGCTTTGGTGCGCCGGCTGATGGTATTGGTAGTGCGGCGACACTGGCAGGCAGATGACGGCACCGTAGGTGGCGTGGATGTGCCGGCTGATGATATCAGGAATGCGGTGATACTGGTCGCCAGATGGCGGCACAGTAGGTGTCTTGGCACGACTATGCTAGCAGTCAGATGGCGGCACAGTAGATGGCCTGGCACGACTATGCTAGCAGGCAGGTGGCGGCACAGCGGATGGCTTAGATGCGCCGATTGATGATTTCGGCGTTGCGTTGCTACTGGCAGACAGATGGCGGCACAGTAGATGCTTTGGTGCGCCGGCTGATGGTATTGGTAGTGCGGCGACACTGGCAGGCAGATGACGGCACCGTAGGTGGCGTGGATGTGCCGGCTGATGA
Organism: Cordilura impudica; assembly: GCA_963682025.1. NCBI lineage: Eukaryota > Metazoa > Arthropoda > Insecta > Diptera > Scathophagidae > Cordilura > Cordilura impudica. The sequence goes on along the minus strand of OY821518.1, from coordinate 179,310,713 downwards.
TATCAGGAATGCGGTGATACTGGTCGACAGATGGCGGCACAGTAGGTGGCCTGACACGACTATGCTAGCAGGCAGATGGCGGCACAGTAGATGGCTTAGATGCGCCGCTTGATGATTTCGGTGTTGTGTTGACACTGGCAGACAGGTGGCGGCACAGTAGGTGGCGTGGCTCGGGCGTACAGGTAGTCGATGGCGCGACCGGTCGGGAGAGCGTCAGCAGCCTGCAGAAGGCGGTAGTGCGACTAGAGTTGCTGTCGTGAGCTGCGCTGTGTCTTGGCCACCTGTAATGATAAGAGCGGGGTTAGTCGGGAGCAGTCAGCACAGGCCGCTGGATTTGAGAGCAGTCAGCCGTTAAGCCGCTGGATTATCGGGAGCAGTCAGCCGTGAAGCCGCTGGATTATCGGGAGCAGTCAGCCGTTAAGCCGCTGGATTATCGGGAGCAGTCAGCCGTTAAGCCGCTGGATTATCGGGAGCAGTCAGCCGTTAAGCCGCTGGATTATCGGGAGCAGTCAGCCGTGAAGCCGCTGGATTATCGGGAGCAGTCAGCCGTTAAGCCGCTGGATTATCGGGAGCAGTCAGCCGTTAAGCCGCTGGATTATCGGGAGCAGTCAGCCGTTAAGCCGCTGGATTATCGGGAGCAGTCAGCCGTGAAGCCGCTGGATTATCGGGAGCAGTCAGCCGTTAAGCCGCTGGATTATCGGGAGCAGTCAGCCGTTAAGCCGCTGGATTATCGGGAGCAGTCAGCCGTTAAGCCGCTGGATTATCGGGAGCAGTCAGCCGTGAAGCCGCTGGATTATCGGGAGCAGTCAGCCGTTAAGCCGCTGGATTATCGGGAGCAGTCAGCCGTTAAGCCGCTGGATTATCGGGAGCAGTCAGCCGTGAAGCCGCTGGATTATCGGGAGCAGTCAGCCGTTAAGCCGCTGGATTATCGGGAGCAGTCAGCCGTGAAGCCGCTGGATTATCGGGAGCAGTCAGCCGTTAAGCCGCTGGATTATCGGGAGCAGTCAGCCGTTAAGCCGCTGGATTATCGGGAGCAGTCAGCCGTTAAGCCGCTGGATTATCGGGAGCAGTCAGCTGTTAAGCCGCTGGATTATCGGGAGCAGTCAGCCGTTAAGCCGCTGGATTATCGGGAGCAGTCAGCCGTGAAGCCGCTGGATTATCGGGAGCAGTCAGCCGTTAAGCCGCTGGATTATCGGGAGCAGTCAGCCGTTAAGCCGCTGGATTATCGGGAGCAGTCAGCCGTTAAGCCGCTGGATTATCGGGAGCAGTCAGCCGTTAAGCCGCTGGATTATCGGGAGCAGTCAGCCGTGAAGCCGCTGGATTATCGGGAGCAGTCAGCCGTTAAGCCGCTGGATTAATATGGATGACAACCGGTACCGATCGTCTTTAAAAAGTTGGAAATATCTTTAGTAAGATACACCGTTCAGCTTTAGCGCCGAAAAATCAATTGCCATCCTCAGACCAACCTTGCTTTCTTATGTATATAATTTCATATACCAAGTGAGAATTAAAAAATATCATTTGCTTTAGCCACTTAATAACTATTTTTAGCAGGCAGAAGTGTGGCTTGTTTTGTTCATGTTTGGTTGATTGTATTAAAATGATGTGTGGCTGGTCTGTTGTTCGTGTTTGGTTGAACATGTATGTTTTATTGTTGTGACGTAGGTATTTGTTTATTGAGAGCTATTGTGTGGTTGATCGTGTATGTTGATGTATAGTTTTATGTGAGGGCTTGGCTTGGTTGATGTTTAGTTGAATGTGTATGCTTTACTGTTGTGACGTAGATGTTTACTAAATGAGAAATGATGTGTGGCTTGGTGTTATTGATGTTTAGTTGAATGTGTATTTATTATTGCTGTGACGTAGGTATTTGTTTTATTGAGAGCTATTGTGTGGTTGATTGTGTATGTTGATGTATGATTGTTGTATGAGGGCTTGGTTTAGTTGAATGTATATTTGTTACTGCTGTGAGGTGTATATATTATTATTGAGAAATGATGTGTGGTTGTACGTGTATGTTGATGTGTGGTTCTGTTGCCTTTATATAGAAGCTGGGCTGTTGTTTATGTTTGGTTGAATGTGTACTTGTTGCTGTAGATATGTTATTATTGAGAGTTGAAGTGTAGTTTTGGATAAAAGCATGGTTTGGTTGATGTTTAGTTGAATGTGTATTTATTATTGCTTTTACTAGAAGCTTGGTTTGGTTGATGGTGGCTTTTATGTGCAACGCAATTTGCGTTGTTACATCCCCCCCCTACTTCGGGGAGCGATGCTCCGTTAGTGAAGATGTTGGTTTTTGCGGTGGGCGAGTTTTTGGTCCTGGGACCTGCACTACCAAAAGTTGAATTTTGGTAACTTTTACCTTTTCAGAAGAAAAGGCTCGGTCCGAAATTGATGTCTGTTCTACAGCTTTTTTTTTTTTTTTTTTTTTTTTTTTTTGTTTTTTTTTTTTTTTTTTTTTTTTTTCTAATAATTTTTTTTTTTTTTTTTTTTTTTTTTTGTAATTTTTTTTTTTTTTTTTTTTTTTTTTTTTCTATAAGGAATTTATAACTTAAATACATTTGGCTGTTCTACAGCTTGAATATATAAAAGAAGTCTATTTTAGACCATTCTTACCACCTGCTGGTGTCCTCTGCATTCCAGCCTTGCCAATGTCCTATTCAGAATGGTAACCTTTATTGGGTGCTTATTTTTTTTCAGTATGAACTGCCGGTGTTTCACATATCGCACCGGTTTTTTGATGCGAACCCCATTAAAAAGCTGTGCGGCTGTGTACTGGGGGTCAAGGCGGTTGTGGCGTGGTGGTTTAACTACCTGGGCTGGTGTCGGTGCTGATGTTGATATTGGTGGAGCTGCAGCTAACACATGTGGCGAAGGGGTGTTCGTGATGACTGGGATCGGGTGTTGCTGTGTCATAGTGTGTTGCTTATGACCAGCTGCTTGTGGTATTGCCCTTATGCTGTGTATGGGTTGAGGGCGAGGAGTATGGGCGACCCGAATCTTTTTCCCTGGGGCTGTTGAAGGTGCTCCTTGGCGTTGGAGTAGTTCATTACGGGTGATGGCTTCAGTTGGGGGTCGATATGGGTTCGGGCGTTTTGGTGTTGATGGGCGAGTCGGCTTTGTTAATTTACGCTCCATGTTACTTACTAGCGATGAACTGTTAGAACGGTTAAGTGTGGATTTCGGTTTGTTCTGTTTTATAGATGTTGATGGTGTGGCGGATGAATTAATAATGAGTGATGTTCTTTGTATTGTTCGCCTTTTATACCTTTTTTTTGTATGGGATTCTATTAAAAAAAAATTTTCCCTCTCTTGTGGTGTGGCTTCAAGTCCTGTACGTTGACTTTTGTTAAGTTTCCGTTGTTGTTCGCCACTTCTATTATATTTGATGCGAGGTGTTGGGTGACGTAGACGGATTTCGTGCTTGGCAATAGTGCACATGCCACTGATCTGGGCGAACTGGGTTTTCTGGTCTTCTATCAACCCCATCAGCTCATCGTTTTCTTCGGTCGTTAGGAAGGTTCGCTCGGTTATTGAATGAATGGGCCCCTGGTCGCCGAAGCTTTTGGCCTGTGGTTTTGGTAGGGGGTTACCGTTTAAAATTATTTCCAGGTTGAATATCCGGAGAAAGTCCATGCCCAGTATCATAGGTTCGGCCAGGGTGGGGATTACCGATGTGGACAGGGTGACCTTCCGGGCATTGTATTCGATTTGTACGGTGTAGACGTTTAGACGGGCTACAAGTGACTGGTCGGCCATTTGAACGGTCCCACGGCTATTCGTTCGTGGAACGTTCATCCTTTCCAGTTGTTCCCCTATGGTTTTGTTGATGTAAGTACAGGAGGCACCCGTATCCACGAGCGCTTGCACCGCGTACCCTTGCAGCTTTATTTCTAAATAATATCGGCCATCTTTTTCAGGTGGGGAGATGGTGTTGCGTTTCGGTTGTTGCTTGTGGCAATTGCAATCCCGGGTGAGGGTATTATCCCGCCCGCAATATGAACAAAACCTTCTGGGATGGTTTGGGCAGTCCCCACGTTTGTGCCCCTGTGCTTTGCATTGCCAACACCGGTCCCAGCGATGATATTGGCCCTCGACGACCATGTGGGAGGTCGGTGGCCGTTCTTCTCTTTTCAGGGACTCATATTCGTCTGTCAAGGCAATCAGTTCATCGAGGGTGGCGAAGTCGTTGCGTCGCACGTAGTGCCGATATTCGGTGCGGAGGCCGTCATATATTCGGTCCAGATGATTGGCTGTCCGTAGCTGCGGGTGTTGTCGGGCGAGCGTTAGCATGCTTAATATGAAATCTTTTGCCCTTTCACGGTTGGTCTGCCTTCGATTATAAAAAGATTGTTCGAGGTGTGCTAAATGCCGTTTCGGCAGGAAGAATTTCTCTGCCTCATTTCTGAACTCGGCCCATGTAGTGATATGGCAGCGTTTGACCCGATACCATTTGAGGGCATTGCCATTAAGGACCCCCAGCAGAGATGGTAGTAGTCTGTCCAGCGCAATCTGGTGACATTCCGCTAGCTCCTCGAATCTTTCCAGAAAATCTACCAGGTCATTATCATTGCCGCCATACTTAAGGTCCCAGCGGTGGACAGTGGCCATTATTTCGCCCTCTGAAATTTCAGACCTCCGCGGGGTTCTTGCCTCGGGTGAGGGTTTAGCGCTGCGTGGCGGAACTGGTATGGTGGTGGCCTCCTCGTGGATAATTTTATTTTCTTCCGACCTCACCTCATCTTCTAGATCTTTTAATATGTTTTCGGTGGACGGTCGCAGTCTTTTTGTGCGAATATAGTCGACCAGTTTTTTCCGTAGGTGCTCCACCGTGAAGCCGACACTGTTTATACCACATTTTCTACAATGTTCGATGAGCTGTTCTTTTCGTAGTAGATAGACCCAGCCGTGTGTGTCGGTAGTTAGATTATTGGTGGTTGAGAACTCCGGGGTGTTGTCAGGTTGTCTTGAACCCAATTCGATCTCGTTGGCGGTTCTTTCGGGCTTTCCGCATTCCATTTTCGAATTGGGTCCCTGCTCGGGCGCCATTTATAACAAGAGTTTTAGTCGACGGCCGGGGTAGTTCGGTCGTCTCCAGGGTCAGCGTAAGGACCCTTAAACCTTATGCAATAAAACACGATAGCCTTTCAGTTACAATGTAATTTATTAAGTGCTAATTTGTGTATATATATAGGTTCACCTGTATCTATATATGTATGAAGACGCGACTGACAACAGTTCTGCTTTCGTATTATCGGGAGGTCGGCTATGCTAGCCGGTAGCTGGTGACTTGAGTATACTGGTCGGCAGATGGCGGCGCAGTGGTTGACTCGGTTGACAGGTGGCGCGATTACTGGCCGGCAGGTGATGGCGTAGTGGTTGACTCGGGTTCGTCGAGCGACAGGCGTTACGACTACTGGCTGACGGATGGCAGCGTAGTGGTATGCTGGAGTGCGTCGGTCGACGGGCGGTGCGACTACTGGCCAACAGGTGGCGGCGTGATCGGTCGTATGATGGCTTGGATGCGCCGATTGCTGATTTCGGCGCTGAGTTGCTACTGGCAGACAGATGGCGGCACCGTGGGTGGCGTGGATGTGCCGGCTGATGGTAGCAGGAGTGCGGTGATACTGGTCGACAGATGGCGGCACAGTAGGTGTCTTGGCACGACTATGCTAGCAGTCAGATGGCGGCACAGTAGATGGCCTGGCACGACTATGCTAGCAGGCAGGTGGCGGCACAGCGGATGGCTTAGATGCGCCGATTGATGATTTCGGCGTTGCGTTGCTACTGGCAGACAGATGGCGGCACAGTAGATGCTTTGGTGCGCCGGCTGATGGTATTGGTAGTGCGGCGACACTGGCAGGCAGATGACGGCACCGTAGGTGGCGTGGATGTGCCGGCTGATGATATCAGGAATGCGGTGATACTGGTCGCCAGATGGCGGCACAGTAGGTGTCTTGGCACGACTATGCTAGCAGTCAGATGGCGGCACAGTAGATGGCCTGGCACGACTATGCTAGCAGGCAGGTGGCGGCACAGCGGATGGCTTAGATGCGCCGATTGATGATTTCGGCGTTGCGTTGCTACTGGCAGACAGATGGCGGCACAGTAGATGCTTTGGTGCGCCGGCTGATGGTATTGGTAGTGCGGCGACACTGGCAGGCAGATGACGGCACCGTAGGTGGCGTGGATGTGCCGGCTGATGATATCAGGAATGCGGTGATACTGGTCGACAGATGGCGGCACAGTAGGTGGCCTGACACGACTATGCTAGCAGGCAGATGGCGGCACAGTAGATGGCTTAGATGCGCCGCTTGATGATTTCGGTGTTGTGTTGACACTGGCAGACAGGTGGCGGCACAGTAGGTGGCGTGGCTCGGGCGTACAGGTAGTCGATGGCGCGACCGGTCGGGAGAGCGTCAGCAGCCTGCAGAAGGCGGTAGTGCGACTAGAGTTGCTGTCGTGAGCTGCGCTGTGTCTTGGCCACCTGTAATGATAAGAGCGGGGTTAGTCGGGAGCAGTCAGCACAGGCCGCTGGATTTGAGAGCAGTCAGCCGTTAAGCCGCTGGATTATCGGGAGCAGTCAGCCGTGAAGCCGCTGGATTATCGGGAGCAGTCAGCCGTTAAGCCGCTGGATTATCGGGAGCAGTCAGCCGTTAAGCCGCTGGATTATCGGGAGCAGTCAGCCGTTAAGCCGCTGGATTATCGGGAGCAGTCAGCCGTGAAGCCGCTGGATTATCGGGAGCAGTCAGCCGTTAAGCCGCTGGATTATCGGGAGCAGTCAGCCGTTAAGCCGCTGGATTATCGGGAGCAGTCAGCCGTTAAGCCGCTGGATTATCGGGAGCAGTCAGCCGTGAAGCCGCTGGATTATCGGGAGCAGTCAGCCGTTAAGCCGCTGGATTATCGGGAGCAGTCAGCCGTTAAGCCGCTGGATTATCGGGAGCAGTCAGCCGTTAAGCCGCTGGATTATCGGGAGCAGTCAGCCGTGAAGCCGCTGGATTATCGGGAGCAGTCAGCCGTTAAGCCGCTGGATTATCGGGAGCAGTCAGCCGTTAAGCCGCTGGATTATCGGGAGCAGTCAGCCGTGAAGCCGCTGGATTATCGGGAGCAGTCAGCCGTTAAGCCGCTGGATTATCGGGAGCAGTCAGCCGTGAAGCCGCTGGATTATCGGGAGCAGTCAGCCGTTAAGCCGCTGGATTATCGGGAGCAGTCAGCCGTTAAGCCGCTGGATTATCGGGAGCAGTCAGCCGTTAAGCCGCTGGATTATCGGGAGCAGTCAGCTGTTAAGCCGCTGGATTATCGGGAGCAGTCAGCCGTTAAGCCGCTGGATTATCGGGAGCAGTCAGCCGTGAAGCCGCTGGATTATCGGGAGCAGTCAGCCGTTAAGCCGCTGGATTATCGGGAGCAGTCAGCCGTTAAGCCGCTGGATTATCGGGAGCAGTCAGCCGTTAAGCCGCTGGATTATCGGGAGCAGTCAGCCGTTAAGCCGCTGGATTATCGGGAGCAGTCAGCCGTGAAGCCGCTGGATTATCGGGAGCAGTCAGCCGTTAAGCCGCTGGATTAATATGGATGACAACCGGTACCGATCGTCTTTAAAAAGTTGGAAATATCTTTAGTAAGATACACCGTTCAGCTTTAGCGCCGAAAAATCAATTGCCATCCTCAGACCAACCTTGCTTTCTTATGTATATAATTTCATATACCAAGTGAGAATTAAAAAATATCATTTGCTTTAGCCACTTAATAACTATTTTTAGCAGGCAGAAGTGTGGCTTGTTTTGTTCATGTTTGGTTGATTGTATTAAAATGATGTGTGGCTGGTCTGTTGTTCGTGTTTGGTTGAACATGTATGTTTTATTGTTGTGACGTAGGTATTTGTTTATTGAGAGCTATTGTGTGGTTGATCGTGTATGTTGATGTATAGTTTTATGTGAGGGCTTGGCTTGGTTGATGTTTAGTTGAATGTGTATGCTTTACTGTTGTGACGTAGATGTTTACTAAATGAGAAATGATGTGTGGCTTGGTGTTATTGATGTTTAGTTGAATGTGTATTTATTATTGCTGTGACGTAGGTATTTGTTTTATTGAGAGCTATTGTGTGGTTGATTGTGTATGTTGATGTATGATTGTTGTATGAGGGCTTGGTTTAGTTGAATGTATATTTGTTACTGCTGTGAGGTGTATATATTATTATTGAGAAATGATGTGTGGTTGTACGTGTATGTTGATGTGTGGTTCTGTTGCCTTTATATAGAAGCTGGGCTGTTGTTTATGTTTGGTTGAATGTGTACTTGTTGCTGTAGATATGTTATTATTGAGAGTTGAAGTGTAGTTTTGGATAAAAGCATGGTTTGGTTGATGTTTAGTTGAATGTGTATTTATTATTGCTTTTACTAGAAGCTTGGTTTGGTTGATGGTGGCTTTTATGTGCAACGCAATTTGCGTTGTTACAATTGAACGACCTTCTTGGCCAAACTTTTAACTCTATATACTCTTTCGCAGATGACAGCAGCATTTGTCATTCATTTTCCTTTAATTGTAGGCCAAGCCTCTTGGAGGTTGGGGGCAAAAGGCGGACAATGTATGACACACTCAATCAAGACCTCTTAACAATCTCCGAGTGGGGTAAAGCGAATAGGGTTGATTTTAATGCGCTGAAGACCCAATGTTGTATGTTGACCCATAGGGCCATGGAATCAACTATGTCATCTGTATATATGGGTGGTATAGGTATTGAGGAATCGGATACTCTTGATGTTCTGGGCATGAGAATTCAATGTGATGTTCGTTGGAACGAACATATTTTTCAAGTGTCGAAAGAAGCATTCAAGTGTCTTGGTTTTCTAAAACGGTGTAGAAATTACTTCACTCCTTCCGATCTCCTTAAAATCTATACCACTTACATCCGACCGAAAATGGAATACAACTCCCATATATGGGCAGGGGCTTCGAAGTCTATTTTGGAGCTACTGGACCGTGTGCAAAGGAGGGCGTTGGCGCTCATCAATGACAGTAGGGTATCCAATTCTATTGATTCATTGGAACACCGTCGGAATGTGGGTTGTGTAGCACTGTTCTATAGATATTACCATGGGAAATGTTCTTCTGAGATTAGCGAACTTATTCCGAGTGCCCGAGTTTCGGTTCGCTCTGCCCGATTCTCTAGTAGATCACATCCATTTGTAGTCTATTGTCCAGTTGACCGCACAACGCATTACAGAGAGAATTCGTTTATCAGTCGAACTAGCCGTATGTGGAATAAACTCCCTGCAGAGGTCTTTCCTGACAGTTATAATCTAATAAAATTTAAGTCAAATATCCATAAACACTACTCCCTCTCTCCTCCTTCCCATAACCTATTTTCCTTAAATCAACACAATGCACTGCATTTGTAGGGGGCATCCCCTGAGTGTTGGTTAACAAAAAAAAAAAAAAAAAAAAGTTAATAATTAATAGAATTAAGCAGACCAAAGGTAATAGGGAAATGAAGAACAATGTACTGAATGTATGCAATAAGAACGATTTTTGCTTTATATAAATTTATGAATGAATTTGATTTAAAGTTATTATACTATCCTATATAAAAAAAATTACTACAGATGCGGTACTAAAATAGTGACGGTAATCAAACTGTTTCGGGTACCAAATAGTCCTTAATTCTATATATCTGTATACATATAATATTGTTACTATATTTTGTTGATGTTAGATATAATCTTTTTTTATTTTTTTGTGTAGAATATCTAGCGAATTTTAGATTAATAGTAAAATATATGACGTAATAAAAATATATTAGTAAATTTAGTATAATTTCATTTTGACTAACTCTGATGGACAACTGAATGCAATAGAATTTCAATGTCGTTCAATGTTCCGGGATATTGCTTCTGCCAAAAGTTGACTCAGTACATCGAAACGCTATTAATGTTTTTACTTGCCCAAGATTTTATATTTTTTTTCTTTGCCAGGCACAGCTACTTGGTCCGAATCAACCGAATTTCCAACGTTAGAGTTTGAAGATAATAGGATGATGTTGGATTATTAATATTGTAGACCGAACTGGCTGGTTGGTACTCCAAAAAGCAATATAATTTCACAATCAGGTCAAATATGAAAAATAGCAACACTTCGAAACAATTTATTTTTCCTCTCAAGAGCACATTTGTAGTTCCAATTCGCAAAAGGAAATGAAAATTGAATCATCAAAATGTGATTAACGTGTAGTACTATTTAACTTAGTAATCACGTACTCAGTAACCCAATAAATGTTTGTACTAAATAATCGTATGTATTACCCCAGAGTTGATCCAAGTGGGAAAACATGAATATTTTACTTAATTGTTTACCATACATACATATTTTTTTTCTTTCGAGCAAACATTAAGAAATTCGTTACAAACCTGCTTCGTTACAAGATAAATCGAAATAGCGAACAGGAAGATTTAAGTCAATTATAACTGGATATAGTTGTAGCCTTAGCGTTCAAAATGTGGCACGACCCACGTAGCCGGGCATTTACGGACGGATATCTGAAGCGTGGTATTTACCTATAAATTTCCCATTCATGTTTTCCAATTCATAGAGAGAATTACCTATCTTTCCTTTTATTTTACATTTTAAAAACATTGGTAAAAACTTAGCAGTAATACGTTTGGAAGCATCGCTCTGAGAAAAATTTTTACGATATACGACCTGACCTTTACTGAAACTTATTTCTCTAGCACGTAGATTATAAGATTTTGCTGATCTCTCGTGAGCGAGTTCAATATTGTCTGATATTTTAGTTCGTATTCTGTTCAAACGAACTGAGTTTTCTTGGAAATCAATATCATTGTCACGCAAACAACCTAGCTCTTCTAAGATTTTATAGGAAGGGGAATGTTGTACCATATTTTGACCAAATAAAGCATAATATGGGGAACATTTTATTGAGGTATGATAGTCACTGCGAAGCACAGACAAAATTGTGAGTATTTCTCGATCCCAGTTTTGGTGATTTTTATCATTTTTCAGAAAATTTCGAATTTTTGATATTATTTCTCTATTAAAACGATCGGAAGCGTTTGCTTGTGGTGAATATAGACCAGTTTTGATATGTTCAATCCCGTATTTTTTTATGAATTCTTAAAAATCTTTGGCAATAAATTGTTTACCATTATCACTGTGGATAAATTGAGGTACACCATATGCTGGAAATATTTTTAGTTTGAAAGAAGTTTGTAATATTTACAGAAGTGGCTGATCGAAGCGGTTTGAGAAACAAAAACTTCGACATATGGTCTAGAGCAATAAAAAGAGATCCGGGGTATGGACCGAGAAAATCGCAGTAAATGCGCTGAAAAGGCCTTGCTGTGACAAAACTTTTACCCATTTTAGGTATTAAGGAAATATTTTGTGGTTTAATGGACTTGCAAATGTCGCAACTATCTATGAATGTTTTAATATCTTTTGCCATTGACGGCCAATAAAATTTTTTACGTACACGGGAAAGTGTTTTTGCATAACCTCCATGGCATGAATCTTCGTTGTGAGTTTTCTCAATGACAAACACTATCAAAGTTTTTGGCAAAGAAGCCTCCAGAGGGAATCTTCCTCATCCTCTGCTCCTCTCCTAAATTTAACTCTCCTATAAACTTTATTTTCCTTAACAATACTATCGCAAAGAAAATCTGCAATTTTGCTAACAGTTTCACGTAATTTTTTGTATTCATCGCTATCAAATTCTGGATTATTCAAGTCAAGGTCAAAACTATTTTTTCCAACCCTAATGAATCAATATCAAACCTAGATAGGGTTTCAGGTACCACATTCAGAGAGCCCTTTCGGTGTTCGATTTTAAAATCGAATCCCTGAAGCTTCAAGCTCCACCTAGCCAACCTACCGTTGAGGTCTTTCTGATTCATGAGCCATCGCAGACTTGAATGGTCCGTAATAACTTTAAAGGGAAGACCTTCAATATAAGGTCTGAATTTATTTACACAAACCACTGCCGCCATGCATTCCAGTTCAGTGACTGTGTAGTTCTTCTGACATCTATTTAGCTTCTGCGAGACAAATGCAATTGGATATTCATTCCCATTGTTGTCTTTTTGGTAAAGAACACCACCTACGCCAATCTTGGATGCATCGCACTGAATAATAAATTCACGTGAAAAATCTGGTTGTGCCAAAACGGGAGCAGTTGAAAGTTTTTGTTTTAACTTATTAAAAGAATCTATAGCTGCTTCTGAAAGTTTAAAAGGCTTTAAAGATTTTCTTAAGCAGTCAGTGAGTGGACCAGATAAAACAGAAAAATTTTGTATAAAACACCTATACCAATTGCACATTCCTACAAAACGTTGTACCTGTCTGGGGGTTTTTGGTAATGGGAAATCCCGGATGGCTGTCACTTTCTCATCGTCTACTTTGAGGCAACCGCGACCTATTCTATAGCCAAGGTACTTTATTTCTGTTTGACAGAATTTGCTCTTTTCAACGTTAATTGTTAGGTTAGCTTTTCTTAGACAGAGAGCAACTTCTTTTAACATGTCCAAATGGGTTTCAAAATCTGCACTGCACACCAAAAGATCATCCAAATATATGAAAACCTGTTCCCTTAGTCTGGATGGTATAACCTTATCCATGAGGCGGCTCATGGTTTGAGGTCCATTACAAAGACCGAACGACGTCACCTTGTACTGATAAAAGGGCTTACCGGGAACCGCAAAAGCAGTTTTTTCTTTAGACTCTTCTGAAAGTTTTATCTGCAGAAACGCATCCTTAAGGTCTATGCCACTTATGAAATGTATATCTTTTAAACGCGATAATAAGCCACCAATATGCCGTAACGGATATGAATCTTTTTTGTTTACGGCATTTAATTTACGTGAATCCAAACAAAGACGAATCTTCCCAGGTTTTCGAACCAACACCACTGGGCAGCACCATGGAGAGTTAGATGCTTCTATCAGATTCATGCTAAGAAGCCGTTCTATTTCAGCATAAGCCTCATCTTGGCGAGGAGGTGATAATGGAAAGTGTCTAGACTTTATGGGAGTAGCATCACCAGTGTCTATAAGATGCTCTAGTAACGTGGTACAGCCAAGTCCTAATTTAGTAAATGATGGGAATTCTAAAATAACCTTCTCAAAATCTAATTGTTTTTCAGGGGTTAGAGAGTGAAAATTTGGATTTTTTTTAATTTCTTCAGATAATTCGTTAATTTCTGGAATAATATTGGGAGCTAGAGCAAACGCTCTTCAAAAATTAACACCTAAATAAGCAACCTGTTTTAATGATGGGACTAAGTAAAAGTCAACTAGTTTTGAAGTATTTCTATATAAAACTGGCAGTGTACAATAACATGCAATTGCCTGGCGGGACCCATCTGCTGTTGAGATTGAGCATCGGAATTTTTTTACAGTAACTGAGTGTATTTAAAAATTCAAGACAATTCCTACCCAGAACGGACACACTAGCACCTGAGTCTAGTAAACCGTGAATGGAATCATCAAATATTTTGATTTTAGCGTAAGGTCGATCATCATCGTTATCAATATATAAACGGACGGACTCAATAACTTTTCGAAATGCTTTACGATTTCGAAACCGTTGCCTACATTTTAGAATTTTTTTTGATACAAATTTTTCTTTATTAATCGGATGAACAGGAGTATCTATATCGGGATTTAACGACTCGAACGAGAGTCCCCTATTGGGACATTTAGGTGTAGTAGCTCCTTTTTTGCCACATTTAAAGCAAAACAAGGTACGAGTCTCATCCGGACAATAAATATATGAATGTCCATATAAAGAACAGTTCCAACAAAGTATTTTAGAATAATCCGATTTACGTTTTAATTGTAAAGCTTCAATTTGTGGGTCTTGGTCGGTCTCGACAATATCTTGCTCTATATCAATTTCACTTATATGTCGTTGACTAGACAATAAAGGGTACTGGTTCTTGTTCTCTAACAAAGTTTTTCTGCTTTTCTAGCAGCTTCACGAAAATCTTCTAAATTCTTATGATCCAAATTAAAAAGTATATATCTTAACCCCGGATTTAAATTCTTCTTCAAAATATCAATCAGTTGGATATCAGACATTGGGTCTCTTAACCTCGAATTCATGGCAATGATTGAAGAATGAAACTCATCGTACGATTCGCGAGGTCCTTGCTTCTTTAATGACAATATCATGATCTTTTTCGAGGGTTCCGAATTCTTTAGTAATAGCAAATTTTAAAAATGGATATTGGGCGGATGGCTTTTGTTTAATAAAAAACCAATACCATGTCTTAGCTCTTCCTGAAAGGAAAATATGGAAATTGGACATTAATTGCTCATGAGAACAATTATTACGGTCGCAAAGAGTATCCAATTTAAATAAAAAATCTGAAACGCTACCTACCCATCGAATATTACTTGCCACTCTTTCAATCGAACTGGTGCGCTAACACCCGAATAATGTGACCTGTTTGCGGTATTAATGGGACTACTATCATGTTCAAAATTCACAGATTCTATATTCTGACCCGAGGGTTGAGAATGACCTCTTATATTATGTATAGTATCCTTTATTGGGCTAAAATTTTCAATGTTCATTTGGTACACAGAAAATCGAATACTTAACCTTAAACGTAAACTGAATTTTAAATATCTTTGAAAATATCGCGCATTACATGGTAAAAAGTTATCTTTCTACAACTGAGACTTCGATATCTCAAACCTATTAAGATGACTAGATAAAAGAAAAATATTTTTTTTTTGTTTTGAATACGATTAGCATTAATCAAAAAATAAAGTATGTACAACTTAGCGTTCATTAGACCAATGCTTTGGCCTCTAATCGTTGGGCGCCATTCTATTGTTACGCATTCGGTGATACTATATTTGATGTGACGCTTAGATATAGGAGGCATGCTAGTTTTGTCTTCCGAATATCTACAGTCTGGCGGGGTTCTTTTATCCAGCAACACTGTTCGCGTAACAAATAAAAAAAATCTTCGTGCCTATTTTTTAAACAGCCAGATTAAAATAAAAATATATTCAAATAAAATGTCCGCAAGTTGTACATAAATGAGGTCTGGTGATTTTGACCCCGGAGCATAATTTTTCCCACCCATAGAACACCTATGGCAACCCTAATGCTCGTTGTTAATGAATTGCCCCTATAACCGATCTTTTCAATTAAATTAGCCACATAGTCCTTCTTTTAACGTTCCTCTTTAATATAAATTTAGAAATTCAGAAATTCAATTTTAAATAAATAGAAAACTATAAAATATAAGTATTTTATTAAATATAAGAAAATTATTAAATATAAGTTATGTTTATAATTTACGTTTTTTTTTACATTTTTTTCTTTCTTTTATCGAACCGAATGTCGAGGGATAGACGTAAAATGAAGATTTTAAATGTACATAAGATATAGTTTTGCTATGTATATAGTCATTGAACTTATTAAACAATGAAAACAAAAAAAATGAGTTGGATTGCGTCTCGGCTGACTCTCAACAGTTAATAAAGTATGCAAATTGTTTATGTAAAAAGTATTATCAGGTAGACGAACAACAAGAAAAATAAATGAATTATTAAATTGTTTAGAACTTACAATTTCGGAATAAACCCCTATTTTTGGAATCCATCGAAGCTGTCACAAAGGCCTTTCTGACTGGAACTGTTGAATGAATGCTGCTAAATAATGATTTATTTATTTTATAATTTTTTTTGTTGTTGTTGTCACTTCCACTTTTTGTCAATAAAAGAGAGTTATTAAACTTTAAATTTTGAAAGTATGTAAGGATAGTAACAGTATTTAGGCTAGATAATAATAAACGAAATTAAAACAGGACTTAATACTCTTTTAATTTAAATATATTAAAATAACTATTATATTGGTTACATAAAAAAAAAAATTCGCGGACAACCGAGTGTGGAAGCGAACCGATGATGACTGATTGCTTGTTTGTATATCTTAATTACATATTAATCAGCAGTAAGTATTTAACATGTTAGAAAGGGATCAATATATGATAGTTTTAAGTTAATAATTAATAGAATTAAGCAGACCAAAGGTAATAGGGAAAAGAAGAACAATGTACTGAATGTATGCAATAAGAACGATTTTTGCTTTATATAAATTTATGAATGAATTTGATTTAAAGTTATTATACTATCCTATATAAAAAAAAATTACTACAGATGCGGTACTAAAATAGTGACGGTAATCAAACTGTTTCGGGTACCAAATAGTCCTTAATTCTATATATCTGTATGTATATATAATATTGTTACTATATTTTGTTGATAGATACAATCTTCTTTTATTTTTGTGTGTAGAATATCTAGTCAATTTTAGATTAATAGTAAAATACTTGACGTAATAGAAATATATTAGTAAATTTAGTATAATTTCATTTTGACTAACTCTGATGGACAACTGAATGCAATAGAATTTCAATGTCGTTCAATGTTCCGGGATATTGCTTCTGCCAAAAGTTGACTCAGTACATCGAAACGCTATTAATGTTTTTACTTGCCCAAGATTTTATATTTATTTTTTTCTTTGCCAGGCACAGCTACTTGGTCCCAATCAACCGAATTTCCAACGTTAGAGTTTGAAGATAATAGGATGATGCTGGATTATTAATATTGTAGACCGAACTGGCTGGTTGGTACTCCAAAAAGCAATATAATTTCACAATCAGGTCAAATATGAAAAATAGCAACACTTCGAAACTCTTTATTTTTCCTCTCAAGAGCACATTTGTAGTTCCAATTTGCAAAAGGAAATGAAAATTGAATCACCAAAATGTGATTAACGTGTAGTACTATTTAACTTAGTAATCACGTACTCAGTAACCCAATAAATGTTTGTACTAAATAATCGTATGTATTACCCCAGTGTTATTCCAAGTGGGAAAACATGGGTATTTTACTTAATTGTTTACCATACATACATATTTTTTTTTTCTTTCGAACAAACATTAAGAAAATCGTTACAATCATATGATGTGAGCAATTTAAGACCTATAAGTATTTTACCTATATTGTCAAAATTATTTGAGCATGTTATAAGTACACAAATTTTACAGCACACTGAATGACTTAATTTGTTAAATGATCGGCAAACAGGTTATCGACGTGGCTGTAATTCGGCTTCCGCACTTATAGGAATTACGGAGTCTATTAGAGAAAATGTAAATAAGGGGAAAACAAGTGTTTTGGTGTCATTGGACCTGTCTAACGCTTTCGATCGTGTAGATCATGTGAATATG